>NW_019167915.1:20272327-20341163 GCF_002303985.1 Durio zibethinus | reverse complement strand
CCCCCCGATCGCCAGAACCCCAATGTCGTCGATCAGGTTCTCCGGCGATGCTCCGGCGATGCTGCCCAGGCAAAGAAAAATGCGGCACCAGCACCTGCCCGAGCCCAGAATGTGCTGCCGCAACCCTTGGTCCAGTCCGATCTTAACTGGGAATGAACTTCGTATGCTTAGACTGGAATGAACTCCGTATGCCTAAGTCAACCCACGAAATGAGCGTGCGGCGGCTCAGCCGGCCAGAGGGGCGGGATGCGTAAGCCAGGGATCGGTTGGGTCCCCCTCTGCAAGCTACCGATCTTGTTGCTGCAACTCTTGGTCCGATCTGATCTTAGACTGGGAATGAACTTCGTATGCCTAAGCCAACCGACAAAACGAGCGGGCGGGCACTACGCCGGCCAGAGAGACGGGATGCGCAAGCCGTGGATCGATAGGGTGGTAGGTGGCTTTAGGCACATCTTCATATTTCTATGCCAATGAAATTTTTATGGCTTGTAAATTCATACAATGGTCCCTTGAGCCTTCACGTGAAGTTTCATGGCAAGACGACTCGTTTTCTATTTTTCATGATTTTTGAAACTTTTTGCGGTTCAAGATTTTTTAAAATTTTTTCGAAAGGACTTTTAGCCCCAAACTTGGTAGATGTGATCCTTGTATTTTTTTTGGCATGCACAAAAAAATTCAGCTAAAAACTCGAAGTGTACAAGATTTTGTGTCCATTTGAAAAAACGTGTCCCCATTCCAAATACTTTAATGGCTACTGGCAGGAAACCTGTAAAATCTCAAATGCTCTTTAAGGGGGTGTGAGTTCTCGAGGTTTGATGAGGGATAGGGGGCCAATATAAGGGCCAAGTACCAGCACCCATCGCACATCATGAGCGCACACCCCCCAATCGCCGGAACCTCAATGCCACCGGTCAGGTTCTCCGGTAATGCTCCGGTGATGGTGCCCCGGTGAAGAAAAATGCGGCACCAGCACATGCCCGAGCCCAGCATGTGCTACCATAAACCTCTGTTTGGTCCGATCTTAGACTGGGAATGAACACTATATGCTTAGACTGGGAATGAACTCCATATGCCTAAGTCAACCAATGAAATGAGCGTGATGGCGCTCAGCCAGCTAGAGGGGCGGGATGCACGAGCCGGGGATCTGTCGGGTCCCCCTCTACGTACTATCGATCCTGCTGCTGCAACCCTCGGTCTGGTCTGATCTTAGACTGGGAATGAACTCCGTATGCCTAAGCCAACCGACGAAACGAGCGGGCGGGCGGGCAGGCGGGCGGGCGGGCACTACATCGGCCAGAGAGACGAGATGCGCAAGCCGTGGATCGATAGGGTGGCAGGTGGGTTTAGGCACATCTTCATATTTCTACATTCTGATGCCATTTTTATGGCTTGTAAATTCATACAATGGTCCCTTAAGCCTTCACGTGAAGTTTCCCGGCAAGACGACTCGTTTTCTATCTTTCACGATTTTTGAAACTTTTTACGGCTCGGGATTTTTTTAAATTTTTTCGGAAGGAGTTTTGGTCCCAAACCTGGTAGACGTGATCCTTGTATTTTTGTTGGCATGCACAAAAAAAGTTAGCTAAAAACTCGAAATGTACAAGATTTTGTGACCATTTAAAAAAGTGTCCCCATTTAAGATACTTTAATGGCGACTGGCAGCAAACCTGTAAAATCTCAAATGCTCTTTAAGGGGGTGGAGTTCTCAAGGTTTGACGAGGGTAGGGGGCCAATATAAGGGCCAAGTACCAGCACCCATCGCACATCATGAGCGCACACCCCCCGGCCCCCCTGATCGTGGGAACCTCAATGCCGCCGGTCAGGTTCTCCGGCGATGCTCCGGCAATGGTGCCCCGACGAAGAAAAATGCTGCACCAGCACATGCCTAAGCCTAGCATGTGCTACCGTAAACCTCTATTCGGTCCGATCTTAGACTGGGAATGAACTCCGTATGCTTAGACTGCAAAATGAACTCCGTATGCCTAAGTCAACCCACGAAATGAGCGTGCGGGCGCTCAGCCAGAAAGAGGGGCGGGACGCGCAAGCCGGGGATCGGTCGGGTCCCCCTCTGTGTACTGTCGATCTTGCTGCCGCAACCCTCGGTCTGGTCCAATCTTAGACTGGGAATGAACTTCGTATGCCTAAGCCGACCGATGAAACGAGCGGGCGGGCGGGCACTACGTCAGCCAGAGAGACGGGATGCGCAAGCCGTGGATCGATAGGGTGGTAGGTGGGTTTAGGCACATCTTCATATTTTTGTGTGCCAATGCCATTTTTATGGCTTGTAAATTCATGCAACGGTCTCATAAGCCATCACGTGAAGTTTAATGGCAAGACGACTCGTTTTCTATGTTTCATGATTTTTAAAACTTTTTGCGGCTCGAGATTTTTTAAAATTTTTTTCGGAAGGAGTTCTGGTCCCAAACTTGGTAGACATGATCCTTGTATTTTTGTTGGCATGCACAAAAAAATTCAGCTAAAAACTCGAGGTGTACAAGATTTTGTGACCATTTAAAAAATTGTCCCCATTTAAGATACTTTAATGGCGACTGGCAGCAAACTTGTAAAATCTCAAATGCTCTTTAAGGGGGTGGAGTTCTCGAGGTTTGATGAGGGATAGGGGGCCAATATAAGGGCCAAGTACCAGCACCCATCGCACATCATGAGCGCACACCCCCCGGCCCCCCCGATCGTCGGAACCTCAATGCCGCCGGTCAGGTTCTCTGGCGATGCTCCGACGATGGTGCCACGACGAAGAAAAATGTGGCACCAGCATATGTCTGAGCCCAGCATGTGCTGCCCTAAATCTCTGTCTGGTCCCCCCGATCGTCGAAACCCTAATGCCGCCGGTCAGGTTCTACGACGATGCTCCGGCAATGGTGCCCCGACGAAGAAAAATGTGGCACCAGCACATACCCGAGCCCAGCATGTGCTGCTGCAACCCTCGATCCAGTACAATCTTAGACTGGCAATGAACTCCGTATGCTTAGATTGGGAATGAACTCCGTATGCTTAAGTCAACCAATGAAACGAGCATGCAGGTGTTCAACCGGCCAGAAGGGTTGGATGCGCCAACCAAGGATCAGGTCGGGTCCCCTTCTGCATGCTACCGATCCTGCTACCGTAACCATTGGTCTGGTCTTATCTTAGATTGGGAATGAACTTCGTACACCTAAGCCAACCGATGAAATGAGCGGGCGAGCGGGCCGGCGGGCACTACGCTGGCCAGAGAGATGGGATGCGCAAGCCGTGGATCGATAGGGTGGTAGGTGGGTTTAGGCACATCTTCATATATCTGCATGCCAATACCTTTTTTATGGCTTGTAAATTCATACAATGGTCCCTTAAGCCTTCACGTGAAGTTTCATGGCAAGACGACTCGTTTTCTATTTTTCACGATTTTTAAAAGTTTTTGCGGTTTTGGATTTTTTAAAATTTTTTCGGGAGGAGTTTTGGCCCCAAACTTGGTAGAGGTGATCCTTGTATTTTTTTTGGCATGCATAAAAAAATTCAACTAAAAACTTGATCTGTACAAGATTTTGTGACCATTTGAAAAAAGTGTCTCCATTTTAGACACTTTAATGGCTACTGGCAGCAAACCTGTAAAATCTCAAATGCTCTTTAAGGGGGTGTGAGTTCTCGAGGTTTGATAAGGGATAGGCGGCCAATATAAGGGCCAAGTACCAGCACCCATCACACATCATGTGCGTACACCCCCCAGCCCCCCGATCACCAGAACCCCAATGCCGTCGGTCAGGTTCTCTGGCTATGCTCCGACGATGGTGCCTCGATGAAGAAAAATGCGGCACCAGCACATGCCCAAGCCCAGCATGTGCTGCCGCAAACCCTCGGTCTGGTCCGATCTTAGACTGGGAATGAACTCTGTATTGTTAGACTGGGAATGAACTCCGTATGCCTAAGTCAACACATGAAACGAGCGTACAGGCGCTCAGCCAGCCAGAGGGGCGGGATGAGCAAGCCGAGGATCGACCGAGTCCCCTTCTGTGTGCTGTCAATCCTGCTGCCGCAACCCTTGGTCCGGTCTGATCTTAGACTGGGAATGAACTCCGTATGCCTAAGCCAACCGACGAAACAAGCGGGCAGGTGGGTAGGCGGGCACTACGCCGGCCAGAGAGACGGGATGCACAAGCCGTGGATCGATAGGGTGGTAGGTGGGTTTCAGCTCATCTTCATATTTCTGCAAGACAATGCCATTTTTATCACTTTTAAATTCATACAATGGTCCCTTAAGCCATCACGTGAAGTTTCATGGCAAGACGACTCATTTTCTATTTTTCACGATTTTTGAAACTTTTTGTGGTTTGGGATTTTTTAAAATTTTTTCATAAGGAGTTTTGGCCCAAAACTTGGTAGACGTGATCTTTGTATTTTTTTTGGCATGCACAAAAAAAATTCAGCTAAAAACTCGATCTGTACAAGATTTTGTGACCATTTGAAAAAAGTGTCCCTATTTCAGACATTTTAATGGCTACTGGCAGTAAACCTATAAAATCTCAAATGCTCTTTAAGGGGGTGTGAGTTCTCAAGGTTTGATGAGGGATAGGGGGCCAATATAAGGGCCAAGTACCAGCACCGATCAGACATCATGTGCGCACACCCCCCCCGGCCCCCCGATCGTCGGAACCCTAAAGCTGGCGGTCAGGTTCTCCGACGATGCTCCGGTGATAGTGCCTCGGCGAAGAAAAATGCGGCACCAGCACATGCCCAAGCCCAGCATGTGCTGCCGTAACCTTCGGTCTGGTTCGATCTTAGATTGGGAATGAACTCCGTATGCTTAGACTGGGAATGAACTCCGTATGCCTAAGTCAACCCAGGAAATGAGCGTGCGGGCGCTCAGCCGGCCAGAGGGGCGAGATGCGCAAGCCGGGGATTGATGGGGTCCCCCTCTGTGTGCTGTTGATCCTGCTACCACAACCCTCGGTCCGGCCTGATCTTAGACTGGGAATAAACTCCGTATGCCTAAGCCAACCGATGAAACAAGCGGGCAGGTGGGCGGGCGGGCACTACGTCGGCCAGAGAGACGGGATGTGCAAGCCATGGATCAATAGGGTGTAGGTGGGTTTAGGCACATCTTCATATTTCTGCGTGCCAATGCCATTTTTAAGGCTTGTAAATTCATACAATGGTCCCTTAAGCCTTCACGTGAAGTGTCATGACAAGATGACTCATTTTCTATTTTTCAGGATTTTCAAAACTTTTTAAGGTTCGAGATTCTTTAAAATTTTTTCAGAAGAAGTTTTAGCCCCAAACTTGGTAGACGTGATCCTTGTATTTTTTTTTGGCATGCATAAAAAAATTCAGCTAAAAACTCGAAGTGTACAAGATTTTGTGACCATTTGAAAAAAGTGTCCCTATTTCAGACACTTTAATGGCTGCTAGCAATAAACCTGTAAAATCTCAAATGCTCTTTAAGGGGGTGTGAGTTCTCGAGGTTTGATGAGGGATAGGGGGCCAATATAAGGGCCAAGTACCAGCACCCATCGCACATCATGTGCGCATACCCCCCCGGCCCCCCCGATCGCCGGACAGGTTCTCCGACGATGCTCCGGTGATGGTGCCCTGGCGAAAAGAAATGCAGCACCAGCACATGCCCGAGCCCAGCATGTGCTGCTGCAACCCTCGGTCCGGTTCGATCTTAGACTGGGAATGAACTCCGTATGCCTAAGCCATCCCATGAAATGAGCATCCGGGCGCTCAGTCGACCAAAGGGGTGGGATGCACAAGCCGGGAATCGATCGGGTCCCCCTCTGCATGCTGTTAATTTTGCTGCCGCAACCTTCAGTCCGGTCCGATCTTAGACTGGGAATGAACTCCGTATGCCTAAGCCAACTGACGAAACAAGCGGGCAGGTGGGTAGGAGGGCACTACGCCGGCCGGAGAGACGGGATGCACAAGCCGTGGATCGATAGGGTGGTAGGTGGGTTTCAGCTCATCTTCATATTTCTGCAAGACAATGCCATTTTTATCACTTTTAAATTCATACAATGGTCCCTTAAGCCATCACGTGAAGTTTCATGGCAAGACGACTCGTTTTCTATTTTTCACGATTTTTGAAACTTTTTGTGGTTTGGGATTTTTTAAAATTTTTTCATAAGGAGTTTTGGCCTAAAACTTGGTAGACGTGATCTTTGTATTTTTGTTGGCATGCACAAAAAAATTCAGCTAAAAACTCGATCTGTACAAGATTTTGTGACCATTTGAAAAAAGTGTCCCCATTTCAAACACTTTATTGGCTACTGGTAGCAAACCTGTAAAATCTCAAATGCTCTTTAAGGGGGTGTGAGTTCTCGAGGTTTGATGAGGGATAGGGGGCCAATATAAGGGCCAAGTACCAGCACCCATTTCACATCATGTGCGCACACCCCTCCGGCACCCCCGATCACCGGAACCCCAATGCCGCCGGTCAGGTTCTCCGACGATGCTCCGGTGATGGTGCCCCGACGAAGAAAAATGCGGCACCAGCACATGCCTGAGCCCAGCATGTGCTGCCGCAACCCTTGGTTCGATCTGATCTTAGACTGAGAATGAACTTCGTATGCTTAGACTGGGAATCAACTCCGTATGCCTAAGTCAACCCATGAAACGAGCGTGCGGGCGCTCAGTCGGCCAGAGGGGTGGGATGCGCACGCCGAGGATCGGCCGGGTCCCCCTCTGCATGCTATCGATCCTGCTGCCGCAACCCTCGATCCGGTCCGATGTTAGACTGGGAATGAAACTCCGTATGCCTAAGCCGACCGGCCAAACGAGCGGGCGGGCGGGTGGGCAGGCACTACGCCGGCCAGAGAGACGGCATGCACAAGCCGTGGATCGATAGGATGGTAGGTGGGTTTAGGCACATCTTCATATTTCTGCATGCCAATGCCATTTTTATCGCTTGTAAATTCATACAATGGTCCCCTTAAGCCTTCACGTCAAGTTTCTTGCCAAGATGACTTCGTTTTCTATTTTTCATGATTTTTTAAACTTTTTGCGGTTCGGGATTTTTTAAAATTTTTTCGAAAGGATTTTTGGCCCCAAACTTGGTAGACGCGATCCTTGTATTTTTGTTGGCATACAAAAAAAAATTCAGCTAAAAACTCAAAGTGTACAAGATTTTGTGACCATTTGAAATAATTGTCCTCATTTCTGACACTTTAATGGCTACTGGCAGCAAACCTGTAAAATCTCAAATGCTCTTTAAGGGGTGTGAGTTCTCAAGGTTTGATGAGGGATAGGGGGCCAATATAAGGCCCACGTACCAGCACCCATCGCACATCTTGTGCGCACACCCCCCGGCCCCCCCGATCATCAGAACCCCAATGCCGCCAGTCAGGTTTTCTGATGATGCTTCGACGATGGCTTCCCGAGAAAGAAAAATGCGGCACCAGCACATGCCCGAGCCCAGATGTGCTGCCGCAACCTCAATCCGGTCTGATCTTAGACCTAGAGAAATGAACTCTGTTGCTTAGACCTGGGAATTAACTCCATATCGCCTAAGCCACCAGCGAACCGACCGGGCGAGCGAGCAAGGCACTACCCGGCCAAGAGAGACGGGATGCACAAGCCGTGGATCGATAGGGGTGGTAGGTGGGTTTAGGCACATCTCATATTTCTATGTGCCAATGCCATTTTTATGGCTGGTAATTCATACAATGGTCTCCTTAAGCCTTTACGTGAAGTTTCATGGCAAGACGACTCGTTTCTATTTTTCACATTTTGAAACTTTTTGCGGTTGGGGATTTTTTAAAATTTTTCGGAAGGATTTTTGGCCTAAACTTGGTAGACGTGATCCCTGTATTTTTGTTGGCATGCACAAAAGAATTCAGCTAAAACTCGTGGTGTACAAGATTTGTGCCCATTTGAAAAAAGTGTCCCATTTCAGACTATTTAATGGCTACTGGCAGCAAACCTGTAAAATCTCGAATGCTCTTTAAGGGGGTGTGAGTTCTCAAGGTTTGATGAGGGATGGGGGGCCAATATAAGGGCCAAGTACCAGCACCCATTGGCACATCATGTGCGCACACCCCCCGGCCCCCTGATCGTTGAAACCCCAATGCCGTCGGTCAGGTTCTCCGACGATGCTCCGAGGATGGTGCCCCGGCGAAGAAAAATATGGCACCAGCACATGCCTGAGCCTAGCATGTGCTATTGTAACCCTCAGTCCAGTCCTATCTTAGATTGGGAATGAACTTCGTATGCCTAAGTCAACTGACGAAACGAGCGGGTGGGCACTACGCCGACGAAAGAGACGGGATGCGGAAGCCGTGGATCGATAGGGTGGTAGGTGGGTTTAGGCACATCTTCATATTTCTGTGTGCCAATGCCATTTTTATGGCTTGTAAATTCATACAATGGTCCCTTAAGCCTTCACGTGAAGTTTCATGGCAAGACGACTCGTTTTCTATTTTTCACGATTTTTGAAACTTTTTGGGGTTCGGGTTTTTTTAAAATTTTTTTGGAAGGATTTTTGGCCCCAAACTTGGAAGACGTGATCCTTGTATTTTTTTTGGTATGCACAAAAAAATTCAGCTAAAAACTCGAAGTGTACAAGATTTCAGACACTTTAATGGCTGCTGGTAGCAAACCTGTAAAATCTCAAATGCTCTTTAAGGGGGTGTGAGTTCTTGAGGTTTGATGAGGGATAGGGGGCCAATATAAGGGCCAAGTACCAACACCCATCGCACATCATGTGTGCACACCCACCCCGGCCCCCTCGATCGTCGAAACCCAAATGCCGCCTGTCAGGTTCTCCAACAATGGTGCCCCGGTGAAGAAAAATGCGACACCAGCCCATGCCCGAGCCCAGCATGTGCTGTCACAACCCTCAGCCCCACCGAATCTTAGACTGGGAATGAACTCCGTATGCTTAGACTAGGAATGAACTTCATATGCCTAAGTCAACCTCCGAAACGAGTGTGCGGGCGCTCAGTCGGCCAGAGGGGTGGGATGCGCAAGCCGGGGATCGGTCGGGTCCCCCTCTATGTGCTACCGATCCTACTGCTACAACCCTCGATCTGGTCTGATCTTAGACTGGGAATGAACTCTGTATGCCTAAGCCAACCGATGAAACGAGCAGGCGGGCGGGTGGGCACTACGCCGGCCAGAGAGACGGGGTGCGCAAGCTGTGTATCGATAGGGTGGTAGGTGGGTTTAGGCACATCTTCATATTTCTGCATGCCAATGCAATTTTTATGCTTTGTAAATTCATGCAAATGGTCCCTTAAGCCTTCACATGAAGTTTCATGGCAAGACGACTCATTCTCTATTTTTCACGATTTTCAAAATGTTTTGCAGTTCGAGATTTTTTAAAAAATTTTCGGAAGGATTTTTGGCCCCAAACTTGATAGACGTGATCCTTGTATTTTTGTTGGCATGCACAAAAAAATTCAGCTAAAAACTCGAAGTGTACAAGATTTTGTGACCATTTGAAAAAAGTGTCCCCATTTCAGACACTTTAATGGCTACTGGCAGTAAACCTGTAAAATCTCAAATGCTCTTCAAGGGGGCGTGAGTTCTTGAGGTTTGATGAGGGATAGGGGGCTAATATAAGGGCCAAGTACCATCACCCATCCCACATCATGTGCGCACAACCCCCGGCCCCCCCGATTGTCAGAACCCCAATGCCGTGGGTCAGGTTCTCCAACGATGCTCCAGTGATGGCGCCCCGGCGAACAAAAATGCAGCACCAGCACATGCCCGAGCCCAGCATGTGCTGCCGCAACCCTCGATCTGGTCTGATCTTAAACTGGGAATGAACTCCATATGCTTAGACTAGGAATGAACAGCATATGCCTAAGTCAACCCACGAAACGAGCGTGTGAGTGCTCAGCCGGCCAGAGGGGCGGGATGCGCAAGTCGGGGATCGACCGGGTCCCCTTCTATGTGCTGTCGATCCTGCTGCCGCAACCCTCGGTCCGGTGTGATCTTAGACTGAGAATGAACTCCGTATGCCTAAGCCAGTCGATGAAACTAGCGGGCGGGCGGGCGGGCGGGCGGGCCGGCTTTATGCCGGCCAGAGAGACATTCATAAGCCGTGGATCGATAGTGTGGTAGGTGGGTTTAGGCACATCTTCATATTTCTATGTGCCAATGCCATTTTTATGGCTTGTAAATTCATACAATGGTCCTTTAAGCCTTCACGTGAAGTTTTATGGCAAGACGACTCGTTTTCTATTTTTCACGATTTTCAAAACTTTTTGCAGTTCGAGATTTTTTAAAATTTTTTTGGAAGGTGTTTTGGCCCCAAACTTGGTAGACGTGATCTTCGTATTTTTTTTGGCATCCACAAAAAAATTTTGCTAAAAAATCAAAGTGTACAGCACACCCTCCCGACCCCCTCGATCGTCGAAACCCCAATGCCGCCGGTCAGGTTCTCCGACGATGCTCCGACGATGGTGCCCCGGTGAAGAAAAATGTGGCACCAGCACATGCCCGAGCCCAGCATGTGCTGTCGCAACCCTCGGTCTTGTTCGATATTAGATTGGGAATGAACTCCGTATGCTTAGACTGGGAATGAACTCTGTATGCCTAAGTCAACCCATGAAACGAGCGTGCGAGTGCTCAGCCGGCCAAAAGGGCGGGATGCGCAAGCTGGGGATCGGCCGGGTCCCCTTCTACGTGCTGTCGATCCTGCTGCCGTAACCCTCAGTTCGATGCGATCTTAGACTAAGAATGAACTCCGTATGCCTAAGCCAATCGACGAAACGAGCGGGCAGGTGGGCGGGCGGGCTCTACACCGGCCAGAGAGACAGGATGCACAAGCCGTGGATCGATAGCGTGGTAGGTGGGTTTAGGCACATCTTCATATTTCTATGTGCCAATGCCATTTTATGGCTTGTAAATTCATACAATGGTCCTTTAAGCCTTCACGTGAAGTTTTATGGCAAGACGACTCGTTTTCTATTTTTGACAATTTTCAAAACTTTTTGCAGTTCGAGATTTTTTAAAATTTTTTTGGTTGGTGTTTTGGCCCCAAACTTGATAGACGTTATCCTCGTATTTTTTTTGGCATGCACAAAAAAATTTTGCTAAAAAATCGAAGTGTACAGCACACCCTCCCGGCCCCCTCGATCGTCGGAACCCCAATGCTGTCGGTCAGGTTCTCCGACGATGCTCTGGCGATGGTGCCCCGACAAAGAAAAATGTGGCACCAGCACATGCCCGAGCCTAGCATGTGCTGTCGTAACCCTCAGTTTTGTCCGATCTTATATTGGGAATGAACTCTATATGCTTAGACTGGGAATGAACTCTGTATGCCTAAGTCAACCCATGAAATGAGCGTGCGGGCGCTCAACCGACTAGAGGGGTGGGATGCGCAAGCCAGGGATCGACTGGGTCCCCCTCTGCGTACTACCGATCTTGCTGCTGCAACATTCGGTCTGGTCTGATCTAAGACTGGGAATGAACTCCGTATGCCTAAGCCAACCGATGAAACGAGCGGGCGGGCGGGCGGGCGAGCACCACGCCTGCCAGAGAGATGGGATGCGCAAGCCATGGATCGATAGGGTGGTAGGTAGGTTTAGGCACATCTTCATATTTCTGCATGCCAATTCCATTTTTATGGCTTGTAAATTCATACAATGGTCCCTTAAGCCTTCACGTGAAGTTTCATGGCAACGCGACTCATTTTCTATTTTTCACGATTTTTGAAACTTTTTACAGTTCGAGATTTTTTAAAATTTTTTCAGAAGGCGTTTTGGCCCCAAACTTGGTAGAAGTGATCTTTGTATTTTTTTTGGCACACACAAAAAATTTCAGCTAAAAACTCGAAGTGTACAAGATTTTGTGACCATTTGAAAAAAGTGTCCCTATTTCAGACACTTTAAAGGCTACTGGAAGCAAACCTATAAAATCTCAAATGCTCTTTAAGGGGGTCTGAGTTCTCAAGGTTTGATGAGGGATAGGGGGCCAATATAAGGGCCAAGTGCCAGCACCCATCGCACATCATGTGTGCACACCCCTCGACCCCCGATCGTCGGAACCCCAATGCCACTGGTCAGGTTCTCCGACGATGGTGCCCCGACGAAGAAAAATGCGGCACCAGCACATGCTCGAGCCCAGCATGTGCTGCCGCAGCCCTCGGTCCGGTCTGATCTTAGACTGGGAATGAACTTTGTATGCTTAGACTGCGAATGAACTCCGTATGCCTAAGTCAACCCACAAAACGAGCGTGCGGGGGCTCAACCGGCCAGAGGGGCGGGATGCGCAAGTCGGGGATCGACTGGGTCCCCCTCTGCGTTTTGCCGATCCCGCTGCCGTAACCCACGGTCTGGTCTGATCTTAGACAGGGATTGAACTCTGTATGCCTAACCAAACCGATGAAACAAGCGGGAGGGCGGGCGTGCGAGCACTACATCGGCCAGAGAGACGGGATGCGCAAGTCGTGGATCGATAGGGTGGTAGGTGGGTTTAGGCACATCTTCATATTTCTGCATGCCAATGCCATTTTTATGGCTTGTAAATTCATACAATGGTCCCTTAAGCCTTCACGTGAAGTTTCATGGCAAGACGACTCGTTTTCTATTTTTCACGATTTTTGAAACTTTTTACGGTTCGGGATTTTTTAAAATTTTTTTGGAAGGAGTTTTGGCCCCAAACATGGTAGACGTGGTCCTTGTATTTTTTTTGGCAAGCACAAAAACATTCAGCAAAAAACTCGAAGTGTACAAGATTTTGTGACCATTTGAAAAAAGTATCCCCATTTCAGACACTGTAATGGCTACTGGCAACAAACCTGTAAAATCTCAAATGCTCTTTAAGGGGTTGTGAGTTCTCGAGGTTTGATGAGGGATAGGGGGCCAATATAAGGGCCAAGTACAAACACCCATCGCACATCATGTGTGCACACCCCCCCGACCCCACCGATCGCTGGAACCCCAATGCCGCCAGTCAGGTTCTCTGGCAATGCTCCGGTGATGGTGCCCCGGCGAAGAAAAATGTGGCACCAGCACATGCCCGAGCCCAGCATGTGCTGCCACAACCCTCAGTCCTGTCTGATCTTAGACTGGGAATGAACTCCGTATGCTTAGATTGCGAATGAACTCCTTATGCCTAAGTCAACCCACGAAACGAGCGTACGGGCGTTCAACCGGCTATAGGGGTAGGATGCGCAAGCCAGGGATGGACTGGGTCCCCCTCTGTGTGCTGCCGATCCTGCTACCGCAAGCCTCGGTCCAGTCTGATCTTAGACTAGGAATGAACCCTGTATGCCTAAGCCAACCGACGAAACAAGTGGGTGGGCGGGCATTACGCCAGCCAGAGAGACGGGATACGCATGCCTGGATCGATAGGGTGGTAGGTGGGTTTAGGCACATCTTCATATTCCTACATGCCAATGCCATTTTTATGGCTTGTAAATTCATACAATGGTCCCTTAAGCCTTCACGTGAAGTTTCATGGCAAGACGACTTGTTTTCTATTTTTCACGATTTTCAAAACTTTTTACGGTTCGAGATTTTTTTAAATTTTTTCGGAAGGAGTTTTGGCCCCAAACTTGGTAGACGTGATCCTTGTATTTTTGTTGGCAAGAAAAAAAAATTCAATGAGAAACTCGAAGTGTACAAGATTTTGTGACCATTTGAAAAAAGTGTCCCCATTCCAAACACTTTAATGGCTACTGGCAGCAAACCTGTAAAATCTCAAATGCTCTTTAAGGGGGTGTGAGTTCTCGAGGTTTGCTGAGGGATAGGAGGCTAATATAAGGGCCAAGTACCAATACCCATCACACATCATATGCGTACAGCCCCCGGCTCCCCCGATCACCGGAACCGCAACGTCGCCGGTCTGGTTCTTCGGCAATGCTTCCACGATGGTGCCCCGGCGAAGAAAAATGTGGCACCAGCAGATGCCCGAGCCCAGCATGTGCTAACGCAACCCTCGATCCGGTCCGATCTTAGACTGGGAATGAACTCCATATGCTTAGACAGGGAATGAAATCCGTATGCTTCGACTGGGAATGAACTCCGTATGCCTAAGTCAACACACGAACGAGCGTGCGGGCACTCAGTCGGCCAACGGGGTGGGATGCGCAAGCCGGGGATCGACCGGGTCCCCCTCTGCATGCTACTGTTCCTACTGCCGCAATCCTCGATCCGATCCAATCTTAAACTGGGAATGAACTCTGTATGGCTAAGCCTACCGATGAAACAAGCGGGCGGGCGGGCGGGCACTATGCCGGCTAGAGAGACGGGATGTGGAAGCCATGGATCGATAGAGTGGTAGGTGGGTTTAGGCACATCTTCATATTTTTACGTGCCAATGCCATTTTTATGGCTTGTAAATTCATACAATGGTCCCTTAAGCCTTCGCGTGAAGTTTCACGGTAAGACGACTCATTTTCTATTTTTCATGATTTTTGAAAGTTTTTGTGGTTCGGGATTTTTTTAAAACTTTTTGGAAGGTGTTTTGGACCCAAAATTGGTAGACGTGATCCTTGTATTTTTTTTTGGCATGCAAAAAGAAATTCAGCTAAAAACTCGAAGTGTACAAGATTTTGTGACCATTTGAAAAAAGTGTCCCCATTTCAGACACTTTAATGGCTATTGGCAGCAAACCTGTAAAATCTCAAATGCTCTTTAAGGGGATGTGAGTTCTCGAGGTTTGATGAGGGATAGGGGGCCAATATAAGGGCCAAGTACCAGAACCCATCGCACATCATGTGCGCACACCCCGGTGGCCCCCTTGATCATCGAAACCCCAATCCGCCGGTCAGGTTCTCCGACGATGGTGCCCCGGTGAAGAAAAATGTGGCACCAGCACATGCTCGAGCCCAACATGTGCTGCCGCAACCCTCAGTCTAGTCTGATTTAAACTGGGAATGAACTCCGTATGCCTAAGCGAATCGACAAAATGAGCGGGCGGGTGGGTGGGCGGGCATTACGTCGGCCAGAGAGACGGGATGCACAAGCCGTGGATCGATAGGGTGGTCAGTGGGTTTAGGCACATCTTCATATTTCTGCATGCCAATGCCATTTTTATGGCTTGTAAATTCATAAAATGGTCCCTTAAGCCTTTACGTGAAGTTTCATGGCAAGATGACTTGTTTTCTATTTTTCATGATTTTCGAAACTTTTTGCGGTTCGGGATTTTTTAAAATTTTTTTGGAAGGCATTTTGGCCCCAGTGTTGGTAGATGTGATCCTTGTATTTTTGTTGGCAAGCACAAAAAAATTCAGCTAAAAACTCGAAGTGTACAAGATTTTGTGACCATTTGAAAAAAGTGTCCCCATTTCAGACACTTAAATAGCTACTGGCAGGAAACCTGTAAAATCTCAAATGCTTTTTAAGGGGGTGTGAGTTCTCGAAGTTTGATGAGGGTTAGGGGGCCAATATAAGGCTCAAGTACCAGTACCCATCGCACATCATGTGCGCGTAGCCCCCCGACCCCCCCGATCGCTAGAACCCCAATGTCATCGGTCAAGTTCTCCGACGATGGTGCCCCGACGAAGAAAAATGCGGCACCAGCACATGCCCGAGCCCAACATGTGCTGTCGTAACCCTCGGTCCTGTCTGATCTTTGACTGGGAATGAACTCCATATGCTTAGACTGGGAATGAACTCTGTATGGCTAAGTCAACCCACGAAACGAGCCTACGAGCACTCAGCCGGCCAGAGGGGTACGATGCGCAAGCCGTGGATCGATAGGGTGGTAGGTGGGTTTAGGCACATCTTCATATTTCTGCGTGCCAATGCCATTTTTATAGCTTGTAAATTCATACAATGGTGCCTTAAGCCTTCATGTGAAGTTTCATGGCAAGACGACTCGTTTTCTATTTTTAACGATTTTTGAAACATTTTACGGTTGGGGATTTTTTAAAATTTTTTTGAAAGGAGTTTTGGCCCCAGACTTGGTAGACGTGATCCTTGTATTTTTTTTGGCATGCACAAAAAAATTCAGCTAAAAACTCGAAGTTTACAAGATTTTGTGACCAGTTGAAAAAAGTGTCCCCATTTCAGACACTTTAATGGCTACTGGCAGCAAACCTGTAAAATCTCAAATGCTCTTTCAGGGGGTGTGAGTTCTCGAGGTTTGATGTGGGATAGTGGGCCAATATAAGGGCCAAGTACCAGCACCCATCGCACATCATGTGCGACACCCCCTGGCCCCCTCGATCGCCGGAACCCCAATGCCGCCCGTCAGGTTCTCCGGCGATGCCTCCGACGATGGTGCCCCCAGTGAAGAGAATGCGACCACCAGCACATCCTGACCCAGCATGTTGCTGTCGCAACCCTTCGGTCTGGTACTGATCTTAGACATTGGAAAGCACCCGTATACTTAGAACTGGAATTGAACTTCGTATGCCTGAGTCAACCCACGAAACAAGCGTGCGGCGCGTCAGTCGGCCAGAGGGGTACGGATGCGCAAGTATTGAGATTGGCTGGGTCGCCCCTTTGCGTGCTGCCAGATCCCTGCCTAGCCGCAACCCTTGGTCCGGTCTGATTTTAGACTGGGATTGAACTCCGTATGCCTAAGCCAACCGACGAAACAAGCGGGAGGACGTGTGGGCGGGCACTGCGCCGGCCAGAGAGACGGATGCGTAAGTCGTGGATCGATAGGGTGGTAGGTGGGCTTAGGCACATCTTCATATTTCTGTGTGCCAATGCCATTTTTATGGCTTGTAAATTCATACAACGGTCCCTTAAGCCTTCACGTCAAGTTTCATGGCAAGACGACTCGTTTTCTATTTTTCATGATTTTTGAAACTTTTTAAGGTTCGGGATTTTTTAAAATTTTTCCGAAAGGAGTTTTCACCCCAAACCTGGTAGACGTGATCCTCGTATTTTTATTGGCATGCACAAAAACATTCAGCTAAAAATTCTAAGTGAACAAGATTTTGTGACCATTTGAAAAAAGTGTCCCCATTTCAGACACTTTAATGGCTACTGGCAGCAAACCGGTAAAATCCCAAATGCTCTTTAAGGGGGTGTGAGTTCTCGAGGTTTGATGGGGGATAAGGGGCCGATATAAGAGCCAAGTACCAGCACCCATTGCACATAATGTGCGCACACGCCCCCGGCCCCCCCGATCGCTGCAACCCCAATACCGCTGGTCAGGTTCTCCGACGATGCTCCAGCGATGGTGCCCCGACGAAGAAAAATGCAGCACCAGCACATGCCCGAGCCCAGCATGTGCTATCGTAACCCTCGGTCCGGTCTGATCTTAGACTGGGAATGAACTCCGTATGCTTAAACTGGGAATGAACTCCGTATGCCTAAGTCAACCCACTAAACGAGCGTGCGAGCGCTTAGCCGGCCAGAGGGGCGGGATGCACAAGCCGAGGATTGGTCGAGTCCCTCTCTGCATGCTGCTAATCCTACCACCCAACCCTCAGTCTGATCCGATCTTAGACTGGGAATGAACTCCGTATGCCAAAGCCAATCGACAAAACGAGCGGGCGGGCACTACATCGGCCAGAGAGATGGGATGCGCAAGCCGTGGATCGATAGGGTGGTAGGTGGGTTTAGGCATATCTTCATATTTCTGCATGCCAATGCCATTTTTATGGCTTGTAAATTCATACAATGGCCCCTTAAGCCTTCACGTGAAGTCGCATGGCAAGACGACTCGTTTTCTATTTTTCATGATTTTTGAAAATTTTTGTGGTTCGGGATTTTTTAAAATTTTTTCGGAACGACTTTTGGTCCCAAAGTTGGTAGACGTGATCCTTGTATTTTTTTCCGCATGCACAAAAAATTTCAGCTAAAAACTCAAACTATACAAGATTTTGTGATCATTTGAAAAAAGCGTCCCCATTTCAGACACTTTAATGGCTACTGGAAGCAAACTTGTAAAATCTCAAATGCTCTTTAAGGAGGTGTGAGTTCTCGAGGTTTTATGAGCAATAGGGGGCCAATATAAGGGCCAAGTACCAGCACCCATCGCACATAATGTGCGCACACCCCCCGGCCCCCCCGATCGCCAGAACCCAATGCCGCATGTCAGGGGCTCTTGCGATGCTCCGACGATGGTGCCCCGACGAAGAAAAATACGGCACCAGCACATGCCCGAGCCTAGCATGTGCTGCCGTAACCCTCGGTCCGGTCCAATGTTAGACTGGGAATGAACTCTGTATGCTGAGACTGGGAATGAACTTCATATGCCTAAGTTAACCCACGAAACGAGCGTGCGGGCGCTCAGCCGGCCAGAGGGGCGGGATGCGCAAGCCGGGGATCGGCCGGGTCCCCCTCTGCATGCTGCCGATCTTACTGCCGCAACCCTCAGCCAGTCTAATCTTAGACAGGGAAGGAACTTCGTATGCCTAAGCCAACTGACGAAACGAGCGGGCGGGCGAGGGGGCGGGCACTACGCCGGCCAGAGAGACGGGATGCGCTGGCCGTGGATCGATAGGGTGTTAGGTGGGTTTAGGCACATCTTCATATTTCTGTATGCCAATGCCATTTTTATGGCTTGTAAATTCATACAATGGTCCCTTAAGCCTTCACATGAAGTTTCATGGCAAGATGACTCGTTTTCTATTTTTCATGATTTTTGAAACTTTTTACGGTTCAGGATTTTTTAAAATTTTTTCAGAAGGAGGTTTGGCCCCAAACTTCATAGACGTGATCCTTGTATTTTTTTTGGCATGCACAAAAAAATTCAGCTAAAAACTCGAAGTGTACAAGATTTTGTGACCATTTGAAAAAAGTGTCCCATTTCAGACGTTTTAATGGCTACTGGCAGCAAACCTGTAAAATCTCAAATGCTCTTTAAGGGGGTGTGAGTTCTCAAGGTTTGATGAAGGATAGGGGGCCAATATAAGGGCCAAGTACTAGCACCCATCGCACATCATGTGCGCACGCGCCACCGGCCCACCCGATCGTCGGAACCCCAAAATCGCCAGTCAGGTTCTCTGGCGATGCTCTGGCGATGGTGCCCCGGTGAAGAAAAATGCAGCACCAGCAGATGCTCGAGCCTAGCATGTGCTACCGTAACCCTTGGTCCGTTCTGATCTTAGACTAGGAATGAACTCCGTATGCTTAGACTGGGAATGAACTCTGTATGCCTAAGTCAACCCACGAAATGAACGTGTGGGCACTCAGCCGGCCAGAGGGGCGAGATGCGCAAGTCGAGTATCGGTCGGGTTCCCCTCTATGTGCTGCCGATCCTACTGCTGCTACCGTGGTCCGGTCTGCTCTTAGACTGGGAATGAATCTGTATGCCTAAGCCAACCGCAAAAATGAGTGGGCGGGGCGGTGGGCATCCGCGACCAGAGAGACGGGACATGCAAGTCGTGATGGATAGGGTGGTAGTAGGTTTAGTGCACATCTTATATTTCTGCAAGCCAATGCCATTTTTATGGCTTGTAAATTTAATAACATGGTCTTTTAAGCTTCACGTGAAGTTTCAATGGCTAGACGACTCGTTTTCTATTTTTCATGATTTCGAAACTTTTTTTACGGTCGAGTTTTTTAAACTTTTTTCGGGAAGGACGTTTGGCCCCAAACTTGGTAGACGTGATCCTTGTATTTTTGTTGGCATGCATAAAAAAATTCAGCCTCGAAGTGTACAAGATTTTGTGACCCTTTGAAAAAAGTGTCCCCATTTCAGACACTTTAATGGCTACTGGCAGCAAACCTGTAAATTCTCAAATGCTCTTTAAGTGGGTGTGAGTTCTCGAGGTTTGATGAGGGATAGGGGGCCAATATAAGGGCCAAGTACCAGCACCCATCAAACATCATGTGTGCACAACCCCACCGGGCCCCCCAATCGTCGAAACCCCAATGCAGCCGATCAGGTTCTCTGGCGATGCTCTGACGATGGTGCCCCGACGAAGAAAAATGTGGCACCAGCACATGCCCAAGCCAAGCATGTGCTGCCACAACCCTCGGTCCGGTCCGATCTTAGACTGGAAATGAACTCCGTATGCTTAGACTGGGAATGAACGCCGTATTCCTAAGTTAACCCACGGAACGAGCATGCGAGCGCTCAGCCAGCCTAGGGGCGGGACGCGCAAGCCAGAGATCGACTGGGTCCCCCTCTGTGTGCTACCGATTCTGCTGCTGCAACCCTCGGTCAGGTCCGATCTTAGACTAGGAATGAACTCCGTATGCCTAAGCCAACCGACGAAACGAGCGGACGGGCGGGCAGGCACTACGCCGGCCAGAGAGACGGGATGCGCAAGCTGTGGATCGATAAGGTGGTAGGAGGGTTTAGGCACATCTTCATATTTCTGTGTGCCAATGCCATTTTTATGGTTTGCAAATTCATACAATGGTCCCTTAGGCCTTCTCGTGAAGTTTCAGGGCAAGACGACTCGTTTTTTATTTTTCACAATTTTTGAAACTTTTTGTGGTTTGAGATTTTTTAAAATTTTTTCAGAAGGATTTTTGGCAACAAACTTGGTAGATGTGATCCTTTTATCATTGTTGGCATGTACAAAAAAATTCAGCTAAAAACGCAAATTGTACAAGATTTTGTGACCATTGGAAGAAAGTGTCCCCATTTCAGACACTTTAATGGCTACTGGCAGCAATCCTCTAAAATCTCAAATGCTCTTTAAGGGAGTGTGAGTTCTCGAGGATTGATGAGGGATAGGGGACCAATATAAGGGCCAAGTACCAGCACCCATCGTACATCATGTGCGCACACCCCCCCGGGCCCCCCGATCGCTGGAACCCTAATGCCGCCGGTCAGGTTCTCCGACGATGCTCCGACAATGGTGCCTCGACGAAGAAAAATGCGGCACCAGCACATGCCTGAGCCCAGCATATGCTGCTGCAACCCTCGGTTCGGTCCGATCTTAAACTGTGAAAGAACTCCGTATGCTTAGACTGGGAATGAACTCCATTTGCCTAAGTCAACCCACGAAACGAGCGTGCGGGCGCTCAGCGGGCCAGAGGGGCAGGATGCGTAAGCCGAGGATCAATCGGGTTCCCCTCTGTGTGCTATCGATCCTACTATCGTAACCCTCGGTCCGGTCCGATCTTAGACTGGGAATGGACTCCGTATGCCTAAGCCAACCGACGAAACGAGCGGGCGGGCGGGTGGGCTCTGCGCCAGCCAGAGAGACGGGATGCGCAAGCCATGGATCGATAGGGTGGTAGGTGGGTTTAGGCACATCTTCATATTTCTATGTGGCAATGCCATTTTTATGGCTTGTAAATTCATACAATGGTCCCTTAAGCCTTCACGCGAAGTTTCATGGCAAGACGACTCATTTTCTATTTTTCATGATTTTTGAAACTTTTTGCGGTTCAAGATTTTTTAAACTTTTTTCGGAAGGAGTTTTGGCCCCAAACTTGGTAGACGTGATCCTTGTATTTTTGTTGGCATGCACAAAAAAATTCAACTAAAAACTCGGAGTGTACAAGATTTTGTGACCATTTGAAAAAAGTGTCCCCATTCCAGACACTTTAATGGCTACTGGCAGTAAACCTGTAAAATCTCAAATGCTCTTTAAGGGGGTGCGAGTTCTCGAGGTTTGATGAGGGATAGGGGCAAATATAAGGGCCAAGTACCAGCACCCATCGCACGTCATGTGTGGACAACCCCCTCCCCGGCCCCCCCGATCGCCGGAACCCCAATGCCTCCAGTCAGGTTCTCCGGTGATGCTCCGACGATGGTGCCCCGATGAAGAAAAATGCGGCACCAGCACATGCTCGAGCCAGCATGTGCTACCACAACCCTCGGTCCAGTCCGATCTTAGACTGGGAATGAACTCCGTATGCTTAGACTGGCAATAAACTCCGTATCTTTAGACTAGGAATGAACTCCGTATGCCTAAGTCAACCCACGAATCGAGCATCCGGGCACTCAGCCAGCCAGAAGGGCCGGGATGCATAAGCCGGGGATTGGTCGGGTCCCCCTCTGTGTGCTACCGATCCTGCTGTAGCAACCCTTGGTCCGGTCCGATCCTAGACTGGGAATGAACTCCGTATGCCTAAGCCAATGCCATTTTTATGTCTTGTAAATTCATACAATGGTCCCTTAAGCCTTCACGTGAAGTTTCATGGCAAGACGACTCGTTTTCTATTTTTCATGATTTTTGAAACTTTTTACGGTTCGGGATTTTTTAATCTTTTTTCGGAAGGAGTTTTGGCCCCAAACTTGGTAGACGTGATCCTTGTATTTTTGTTGGCATGCACAAAAAATTCAACTAAAAACTCGAAGTGTACAAGATTTTGTGACCATTTGAAAAAAGTATCCCCATTTCAGACACTTTAATGGTTACTGGCAGCAAACCTGTAAAATCTCAAATGCTCTTTAAGGGGGTGTGAGTTCTCCAGGTTTGATGAGGGATAGGGGGCGAATATAAGGTCCAAGTACCAGCACCCATCGCACGCCATGTGCGGACAACCCCCTCTCCGACCCCCCCGATCGCCGGAACGCCAATGCCTCTAGTCAGGTTCTCCGGCGATGCTCCGGCGATGGTGCCTCGATGAAGAAAAATGCGGCACCAGAACATGCCCGAGCTAGCATGTGCTACCGCAACCCTCGGTCCAGTCCGATCTTAGACTGGGAATGAACTCCATATGCTTAGACTGGCAATGAACTCCGTATCCTTAGACTAGGAATGAACTCCGTATGCCTAAGTCAACCCACGAAACGAGCGTCCGGGCACTCAGCCAACCAAAAGGACCGGGATGCACAAGCCGGGGATCGGTCGGGTCCCCCTCTGTGTGCTATAGATCCTGCTGTAGCAACCCTTGGTTCGGTCCGATCTTAGACTGGGAATGAACTCCGTATGCCTAAGTCAACCCATGAAACGAGCGTATGGGCGCCAAGCTGGGGATCGACCGGGTCCCCCTCTGCGTGCTGTCGATCCTGCTGTCGCAACCTTCAGTCCGATCCAGTCTTGGACTGGGAATGAACTCTGTATGCCTAAGCCAACCGATGAAACGAACGAGCGGGCAGATGGGCGGGCACTACGTCGGCCAGAGAGACGGGATGCGCAAGCCGTGGATCGATAGGGTGCTAAGTGGGTTTAGGCACATCTTCATATTTCTGCCTACCAATGCCATTTTTATGGCCTGTAAATTCATACAATGGTCCCTTCAGCCTTCACGTGAAGTTTCATGGCAAGATGACTCGTTTTCTATTTTTCACGATTTTCAAAACTTTTTGCTATTCGAGATTTTTTAAAATTTTTTCGGAAGGAGTTTTGTCCCCAAACTTGGTAGACGTGATCCTTGTATTTTTTTGGCATGTACAAAAAAATTCAGCTAAAAATTCGAAGTGTACAAGATTTTGTGACCATTTGAAAAAAGTGTCCCCATTCTAGACACTTTAACGGCTACTGGCAGCAAACCTGTAAAATCTGAAATGCTCTTTAAGGGGGTGTGAGTTCTCAAGGTTTGATGAGGCATAGAGGGCCAATATAAGCGCCAAGTGCCAGCACCCATCGCACATCATGTGCGCACACCGCCCGGCCCCCCGATCATCGAAACCCCAATGCCGTCGGTCAGGTTCTCCGACGATGCTCCCCCGGTGAAGAAAAATGTGGCACCAGCACATGCCCGAGCCCAGCATGTGCTGCCACAACCCTTGGTCCGGTCCGATCTTAGACTGGGAATGAACTCCATATGCTTAGACTGGGAATGAACTCCGTATGCCTAAGTCAACCCACGAAACGAGCGTGCGGGTGCTCAACCGGCCAGAGGGGCAGGATGTGCAAGTCGGGGATCGGCTAGGTCCCCCTCTGCGTGCTGCCGATCCTACTACCGCAACCCTCAGTCTGATATGATCTTGACTGGGAATGAACTCCGTATCCCTAAGCCAACCGACGAAACGAGCGGACGGGTGGGTAGGCACTACGCCGGCCAGAGAGACGGGATGCGCAAGCCGTGGATCGATAGGGTGGTAGGTGTGTTTAGGCAGATCTTCATATTTCTGCAAGCCATTGCCATTTTTATGGCTTGGAAATTCATACAATGGTCCCTTTAGCCTTCACGTGAAGTTTCATGGCAAGACGACTCGTTTTCTATTTTTCATTATTTTGAAACTTTTTACGGTTCGGGATTTTTTAATCTTTTTTTGGAAGGAGTTTTGGCCCTAAACTTGGTAGACATGATCCTTGTATTTTTGTTGGCATGCATAAAAAAATTCAACTAAAAACTCGGAGTGTACAAGATTTTGTGACCAGTTGAAAAAAGTGTCCCCATTTCAGACACTTTAATGGCTACTGGCAGCAAACCTGTAAAATCTCAAATGCTCTTTAAGGGGGTGTGAGTTCTCCAGGTTTGATGAGGGATAGGTGGCGAATATAAAGGCCAAGTACCAGGATGCATCGCACATCATGTGCTCACAACCCGCTCCCTGGCCCCCTGATCGGTGGAACCCAATGCCTCCGGTCAGGTTCTCTGACGATGCTACGGCGATGGTGCCCCGACGAAGAAAAATGCGGCACTAGCACATGCCCGAGCCAGCATGTGCTACCACAACCCTTGGTCCGGTCCAATCTTAGACTGGGAATGAACTTCGTATGCTTAGACTGGGAATGAACTTCGTATGCTTAGATTATGAATGAACTCCATATGCCTAAGTCAAACCACGAAACGAGCGTGCGGGCACTCAGCCAGCCAGAGGGGCGGGATGCACAAGCCGGGGATCGATCGGATCCCCCTCTACATGCTACCGATCTTGCTGTAGCAACCCTCGGTCCGGTTCGATCTTAGACTGGGAATGAACTCCGTATGCCTAAGTCAACCCACGAAACGAGCGTACGTGCGCTCAGCCGCCCAGAGGGGTGAGATGTGCAAGCCGGGGATCGGTCGGGTCCCCCTCTGCGTGCTGTCGATCCTGCTGTCGCAACCTTCGGTCTGGTCTGATCTTGGACTTGGAATGAACTCCGTATGCCTAACTCAACCGACGAAACGAGCGGGCGGGCAGGCAGGCACTACGCCGGTCAGGGTGACGGGATGTGCAAGCCATGGATCGATAGGGTGGTAGGTGGGTTTAGGTGCATCATCATATTTCTACGTGCCAATGCCATTTTTATGGCCTGTAAATTCATACAATGGTCCCTTAAGCCTTCACGTGCAGTTTCATGGCAAGACGACTCGTTTTCTATTTTTCACGATTTTCAAAACTTTTTGCTATTCGGGATTTTTTAAAATTTTTTTGGAAGGATTTTTGTCCCCAAACTTGGTAGACGTGATCCTTGAATTTTTTTGGCACGTACAAAAAAATTCAGCTAAAAACTCCAAGTTTACAAGATTTTGTGACCATTTGAAAAAAGTGTCCCCATTTTAGACACTTTAAAGGCTACTGGCAGCAAACTTGTAAAATCTCAAATGCTCTTTAAGGGGGTGTGAGTTCTCGAGGTTTGATGCGGGATAGGTGGCCAATATAAGGGCCAAGTACCAGCACCCATCGCACAACATGTGCGCACACCCACCCCGACCCCCTTGATCGCCGAAACCCCAATGCCGTCGATCAGGTTCTTCGGCATGCCCCAACGATGGTGCCTCGACGAAGAAAAATACGGCACCAGCACATGCCCGAGCCTAGCATGTGCTGCCATAACCCTCAATCTGGTCCGATCATAGACTGGGAATGAACTCCGTATGCCCAAGTCAACCCACAGAACGAGCGTGCGGGCGCTCAGCCGGCCAGAGGGGCGGGATACGTAAGTCGGGGATCGGCCTGGTCCTCCTCTGCGTGCTGTCGATCCTGCTACCGTATCCCTCGATCTAATCCGATATTAGACTGGGAATGAACTCCGTATGCCTAAGCCAACCGATGAAATGAACGGGTGGGCGGGCGGACGGGCGGGCACTACATCGACCAGAGAGACGGGATGCGCAAGCTGTGGATCGATAGGGTGGTAGGTAGGTTTAGGCACATCTACATATTTTTGTGTGCCAATGCCATTCTTTTGGCTTGTAAATTCATACAATGGTCCCTTAAGCCTTCACGTGAACTTTCATCACAAGATGACTCGTTTTCTATTTTTCATGATTTTTGAAACTATTTACGGTTCAAGATTTTTTAAAATTTTTTTGGAAAGAGTTTTGGCAACAAACTTGGTAGACGTGATCCTTGTATTTTTTTTGGCATGCACAAAAAAATTCAGCTAAAAACTCGAAGTGTACAAGATTTTGTGGCCATTTGAAAAAAGTGTCCCCATTTCAGACACTTTAGTGGCTACTGGCAGCAAACCTATAAAATCTCAAATGCTCTTTAAGGGGGTGTGAGTTCTTGAGGTTTGATGAGGGATAGGGGGCCAATATAAGGGCCAAGTACCAGCACCCAAAGCACATGATGTGCGCACACCCCCCCGGCCCCCTCGATCGTCGGAACCCCAATGCCGCCGGTCAGGTTCTCTGGCGATGCTCCAGCGATGGTGCCCCGACGAAGAAAAATGCGGCACCAGCACATGCCCGAGCCCACCATGTGCTGTCGCAACCCGCGGTCTGGTCTGATCTTAGACTGGCAATGAACTTTGTATGCTTAGATTGGGAATGAACTTCGTATGCTTAAGTCAACCCACGAAACGAGCGTATGGGCGCTCAACCGGCTGAGGGGCGGGATACGCAAGCTGGGATCGATGCGGTCCCCTTTTGCTGCTGCAATTAGCTGCTACACAACCTTGATTCGTCTGATCTTAGACTAGGAATGAAACTCCGTATGCCTACAGGCCAACCGAAACCGGAAACACGAGGGGGGGCGGGCGGGCAATGCACTACGCGGCCACAGACGATGGGGATGCGCAAGCCGTGGATGCGATAGGGTGGTAGGTGGGTTTAGGCACAACTTCATAATTTCTGCAATGCCAATGTGCCATTTTTTTGGCTTTGTAAATTTCCCATACAATCGGTCCCTTAAGCCTTCACGTGAAGTTCATGGCAAAGACGACTCGTTTTCTATTTTCACTGATTTTGGAAAACTTTTTGCGGTTCGGTGATTTTTCTAAAATTTTTTTGGAAAGAACTTCTTGCCCCAAACTTTTAAGACGTGATCCTTGTATTTTTGTTGGCATGCACAAAAAAATTCAGCTAAAAACTCGGTGTGTACAAGATTTTGTGACCATTTGAAAAAAGTGTCCCCATTTCAAACACTTTAGTGGCTACTGGTAGCAAACCTGTAAAATCTCAAATGCTCTTTAAGGGGGTGTGAGTTCTTGAGGTTTGATGAGGGAAAGGGGGCCAATATAAGGGCCAAGTACCAGCACCCATCGCACATCATGTGCGTACACCCCCCGACCCCCCCGATCGTCAGAACCCCAATACCGTCGGTCAGGTTCTCCGATGATGCTTCGGCGATGGTGCCCCGACGAAGAAAAATACGGCACCAGCACATGGCCGAGCCCAGCATGTGCTTCCATAACCCTCGGTCCGGTCCAATCTTAGACTGGAATTGAACTCCATATGCTTATACTGGGAATGAACTTCGTATGCCTAAGTCAATACATGGAACGAGCGTGCGGGCACTCAGCCGGCCAGAGGGGCGGGATGCGTAAGCCGAGGATCGATCGGGTCCCTCTCTACGTGCTGCCGATCCTGCTGCCGCAACCTTTGGTCCAGTCCAATCTTAGACTGGGAATGAACTCCGTATGCCTAAGCCAACCGACGAAACGAGCGGGCGGACGGGCGGGCACTGCGCCGGCCAGAGTGACGGGATGCGCAAGCCGTGGATCGATAGAGTGGTAGGTGGGTTTAGGCACATCTTCATATTTCTGTGTGCCAATGCCATTTTTATGGCTTGTAAATTCATGCAATGGTCCCTTAAGCCTTCACGTGAAGTTTCATGGCAAGACGACTCGTTTTTTATTTCTCACGATTTTCAAAACTTTTTGCCGTTCGGGATTTTTTAAAATTCTTTCAGAAGGAGTTTTGGCCTCAAACTTCGTAGACGTGATCCTTGTATTTTTGTTGGCATGCCCAAAAAAATTCAGCTAAAAAATCGAAGTGTACAAGATTTTGTGACCATTTGAAAAAAGTGTCCCCATTTCAGTCACTTTAATGGCTACTGGCAGCAAACTTGTAAAATCTCAAATGCTCTTTAAGGGGGTGTGAGTTCTCGAGGTTTGATGAGGGATAGGGGGCCAATATAAGGGCCAAGTACCAGCACCCATCACACATCATGTGCGCACACCCCCCGGCCCCCCGATCACCGGAACCCCAATGCCGTCGATCAGGTTCTCCGACGATGCTCCGGCGATGGTGCCCCAGGGAAGAAAAATGCAGCACCAGCACATGCTCGAGCCCAGCATGTGCTGCCACAACCCTCGGTCCAGTCCAATCTTAGACTGGGAATAAACTCAGTATGCTTAGACTGGGAATGAACTCATAGGCCTAAGTCACCCCATAAAACGAGCGTGCGGCCACTCAGTCAGCCAAAGGGGCAGGATGTGCAAGCCGGGGATCAGTTGCGTCCCCCTCTACGTGCTGCTGATCCTGCTGCCACAACCCTCGGTTGGGTGGTAGGTGGGTTTAGGTACATCTTCATATTTCTAAGTGCCAATGCCATTTTTATGGCTTGTGAATTCATGCAATGGTCCCTTCAGCTTTCACGTGAAGTTTCATGGCAAGACGACTCGTTTTCTATTTTTCACGATTTTCAAAACCTTTTACGGTTCAGGATTTTTTAAAATTTTTTTGGAAGGAGTTTTGGCCCCAAACTTGGTAGACGTGATCCTTGTATTTTTATTGGCATGCACAAAAAAATTCAGCTTAAAACTCAAAGTGTACAAGATTTTGTGACCATTTGAAAAAGTGTCCCCATTTCAGACACTTTAATGGCTACTGGCAGCAAACCTGTAAAATCTCAAATGCTTTTTAAGGGGGTGTGAGTTCTCGAGGTTTGATGAGGGATAGGGGGCCAATATAAGGGCCAAGTCCCAGCACCCATCGCACATCATGTGCGCACACCCCCCGATCCCCCGATCATCGGAACCCCAATGTCGCCGGTCAGGTTCTCCAGCGGTGCTCCGACGATGGTGCCCCGACGAAGAAAAATACAGCACCAGCACATGCTCGAGCCTAGCATGTGCTATCGTAACACTCGGTCTGGTCTGATCTTCGACTGGGAATGAACTCTGTATGCTTAGACTGGGAATGAACTCTGTATGCCTAAGTCAACCCACAAAACGAGCGTGCGGGCGCTCAGCCGAGCAGAGGGGCGGGATGCGCAAGCCGGGGATCGACCGGGTCCTGCTCTACATGTTGTCGATCTTGCTGTCGCAACCTTCGATCTGGTCTGATCTTAGACTGGGAATGACCTCCATATGCCTAAACCAACCGATAAAACGAGTGGGCGGACGGGCGGGCGGGCACTACGTCGGCCATAAAGATGGGATGCGCAAGCCATGAATCGATAGGGTGGTAGGTGGGTTTAGGAACATCTTCATATTTCTGCGTGCCAATGCCATTTTTATGGCTTGTAAATTCATACAATGGTCCCTTTAAGACTTCATGTGAAGTTTCATGGCAAGATGACTCGTTTTCTATTTTTCATGATTTTTGAAACTTTTTACGGTTCGGGATTTTTTAAAATTTTTTCGGAAGAAATTTTGGCCTCAAACTTGGTAGTCGTGATCCTTGAATTTTTGTTGGCATGCACAGAACAATTCAGCTAAAAACTCGAAATGTACAAGATTCTGTGACCATTTGAAAAAAGTGTCCCCAATTCAGACACTTTAATGGCTACTGGTAACAAACTTGTAAAATCTCAAATGCTCTTTAAGGGGGTGTGAGTTCTCGAGGTTTGATGAGGGATATGGGGCCAATATAAGGGCCAAGTACGAGCACCCATCGCACATCATGTGCGCACACCCCCCGGCCCTCCGATTGTCAGAACGCCAATGCTGTCGATCAGGTTCTCCACCGATGCTCCGGTGATGGTGCCCCGACGAAGAAAAATGCAGCACCAGCACATGCCCGAGCCCAGCATGTGCTGCTGCGACCCTCGGTCCGGTCAATCTTAGATTGGGAATGAACTCCGTATGCTTAGACTGGGAATGAACTCCGTATGCCTAAGTCAACCCATGAATCGAGCGTGCGGGCGCTCAGCTAGCCAGAGGGGCAGGATGCGCAAGCCGGGGATGGACTGGCTTTCCTTCTGCGTGCTGTCGATCCTACTATCGCAACCCTCGATTTGGTCTGATCTTAGACTTGGAATGAACTCCGTATGCCTAAGCCAACCGACGAAATGAGTGGGCGGGCGGGCAGGCACTACGCCGGCCAGAGAGACGGGATGCGCAAGCCCTGGATCGATAGGGTGGTAGGTGAGTTTAGGCACATCTTCATATTTCTATGTGCCAATGCCATTCTTGTGGCTTGTAAATTCATACAATGGTCCCTTAAGACTTCACGTGAAGTTTCATGGCAAGATGACTCATTTTCTATTTTTCACGATTTTCAAAATTTTTGTGGTTCGGGATTTTTTAAAAAATTTTTTGACGGAGTTTTGGCCCCAAACATGGTAGACGTTATCCTTGTATTTTTCTTGGCATGCACAAAAAAATTCAGCTAAAAACTCGAAATGTACAAGATTTTGTGACCATTTGAAAAAAGTGTCCCTATTTCAGACACTTTAATAGCTACTGGCAGCAAACCTGTAAAATCTCAAATCCTCTTTAAGGGGGTGTGAGTTCTCGAGGTTTGATGAGGGATAGGGGGCCAATATAAGGGCCAAGTACCAGCACCCATCGCACATCATGTGCACACACCCCCCGGCCCCCCGATAGTCGGAACCCCAATGCCATCGGTCCGGTTCTCCGACGATGCTCCGGTGATGGTGTCCCGACGAAGAAAAATGCGGCACCAGCACATGCCCGAGCCCAGCATGTGCTGCCGCAACCCTTGGTCTTGTCTGATCTTAGACTAGGAATGAACTCCGTATGCTTAGACTGGGAATGAACTTCGTATGCCTAAGTCAACCCACGAAACGAGCGTGCAGGCACTCAGCCAGCCAGAGGGGCGGGATGCACAAGCCGAGGATCGGTTGGGTCCCCCTCTGCTTGATGTCGATCCTACTACTGCAACCCTCGGTCTGGTCCGATCTTAGACTGGAAATGAACTTCGTATCCCTAAGCCAACCGATGAAACGAGCGGGCGGGCGGGTAGGCACTACACCGGCCAGAGAGACGGGATGCGCAAGCCGTGGATAGATAGGGTGGTAGGTGGGTTTACGGACATCTTCGTATTTCTGTGTGCCAATGCCATTTTTATGGCTTGTAAATTCGTACAATGGTCCTTTAAGCCTTCACATGAAGTTTAATGGCAAGACAACTCGTTTTCTATTATTCACGATTTTCAAAACTTTTTACGGTTCGAGATTTTGAAAAACTTTTTTTTGATGAAGTTTTGGCCCCAAACATGGTAGACGTTATCCTTGTATTTTTCTTGGCATGCACAAAAAAATTCAGCTAAAAACTTGAAGTGTACAAGATTTTGTGACCATTTGAAAAAAGGGTCCCCATTTCAGACACTTTAATGGCTACTGGCAGCAAACCTGTAAAATCTCAAATGCTCTTTAAAGGGGTGTGAGTTCTCGAGGTTTGATGAGGGATAGGGGGCCAATATAAGGGCCAAGTACCAGCACCCAACGCACATCATGTGCGCACACCCCACCCGATCGTCGGAACCCTAATGTCGCCGGTTAGGTTCTCTGACGACGCTCCGACGATGGTGCCCCGACGAAAGAAAAATGCGGCACCAGCACTTGCCCGAGCCCGGCATGTGCTACCGTAACCCTTGGTCTGATCCGATCTTAGACTGGAAATGAACTCCCTCTGCTTAGAATGGGAATGAACTCCATATGCCTAAGTCAACCCATGAAACGAGCTTGCGGGTGCTCAACCGGCCAGAGGGGTGGGATACGCAAGCCGAGGATCGGCCGGGTCCCCCTCTGTGTGCTGCCAATCCTGCTGTCGCAACCCTCGATCCGATCTGATCTTAGACTGGGAATGAACTCCGTATGCCTAAGCCAACCGACGAAACGAGCGGGCGAGCGGGCGGGCGGGCACTATGTCAGCCAGAGAGACGGGATGCGCAAGCCGTGGATCGATAGGGTGGTAGGTGGGTTTAGGCACATCTTCATATTTCTACATGCCAATACCATTTTTATGGCTTGTAAATTCATACAATGGTCCCTTAAGCCTTCACGTGAAGTTTCATGGCAAGACGACTCGTTTTCTACTTTCACGATTTTTGAAACTTTTTACGGTTTGGGATTTTTGAAAAATTTTTTTGATGGAGTTTTGGCCCCAAACATGGTAGACGTTATCCTTGTATTTTTCTTGGCATGCACAAAAACATTCAACTAAAAACTCGAAATGTACAAGATTTTGTGACCATTTGAAAAAAGTGTCCCTATTTCAGACACTTTAATGGCTACTGGCAGCAAAACTGTAAAATCTCAAATGCTCTTTAAGGGGGTGTGAGTTCTTGAGGTTTGATGAGGGATAGGGGGCCAATATAATGGCCAAGTACCAGCACCCATCCCACATTCTGTGCGCACACCCCACCCGGCCCCCCCGATCGTCGGAACCCCAATGTCGCTGGTCAGGTTCTCTGATTATGCTCCGACGATGGTGCCCCGACGAAGAAAAATATGGCACCAGCACTTGCCCGAGCCCGGCATGTGCTGCTGTAACCCTTGGTCTGATCCAATCTTAGATTGGGAATGAACTTCTTATGCTTAGACTGGGAATGAACTCCGTATGCCTAAGTCAACCCACGAAACGAGCGTGCGGGTGCTCAGCCGGCCAGAGGGTGGGATGCGCAAGCCGGGGATCGGCCAGGTCCCCCTCTGCGTGCTGTCGATCCTGCTATCGCAACCCTCGGTCCGGTCCAATCTTAGACTGGGAATAAACTCCGTATGCCTAAGCCAACTGACGAAACAAGCGGGCGGGCGTGCGGGCACTACGCCGGCCAGAAAGACGGGATGCGCAAGCCGTGGATCGATAGGGTGGTAGGTGGGTTTAGGCAGATCTTCATATTTCTACATGCCAATGCCATTTTTACAGCTTGTAAATTCATACAATGATCCCTTAAGCCTTCACGTGAAGTTTCATGGCAAGATGACTCGTTTTCTATTTTTCACGATTTTCAAAACTTTTTGGGGTTTGGGATTTTTTAAAATTTTTTTGGAAGGAGTTTTGGCCCCAAACTTGGTAGACATGATCTTTGTATTTTAATAGGCATGCACAAAAAAATTCAGCTAAAAACTCGAAGTGTACAAGATTTTGCGACCATTTGAAAAAAGTGTCCCCATTTCAGACACTTTAATGGCCACTGGCAGCAAACCTGTAAAATCTCAAATGCTCTTTAAGGGGGAGTGAGTTCTTGAGGTTTGATGGGGGATAGGGGGCCAATATAAGGGCCAAGTACCAGCACCCATCGCACATCATGTGCGAACACCCCCCGACCCCCCCGATCGTCGGAACCCCAATGCCGCCGATCAGGTTCTTCGGCGATGGTGCCCCGGCAAAGAAAAATGCGGCACCAGCACATGCCCAAGCCCAGCATTTGCTGCCGTAACCCTCGATCTGGTCCGATCTTAGACTGGGAATGAACTCCGTATGCTTAGATTGGGAATGAACTCCGTATGCCTAAGTTAACCCATGAAACGAGCGTGCGGGCACTCAGCGGGCCAAAGGGGTGGGATGCGCAAGCCGGGGATCGGCCGGGTCCCCCTGTGCGTGCTGCCGCAACCCTCAGTCCTACTGCCAATGCCATTTTTATGGCTTGTAAATTCATGCAATGGCCCCTTAAGCCTTCCCGCGAAGTTTCATGGCAAGACGACTCGTTTTCTATTTTTGACGATTTTTGAAACTTTTTGCGGTCCGGGATATTTTAAAATTTTTTTGGAAGGAGTTTTGGTCCCAAACTTGGTAGACGTGATCCTTGTATTTTTGTTGGCATGCACAAAACAATTCAGCTAAAAACTCAGAGTGTACAAGATTTTGTGACCATTTGAAAAAAGTGTCCCCATTTCAGACACTTTCATGGCTACTCGTTGCAAACTTGTAAAATCTCAATTGCTCTTTAAAGGGGTGTGAGTTCTAGAGGTTTGATGAGGGATAGGGGGCCAATATAAGGGCCAAGTACCAGCACCCATCGCACATCATGTGCGCACACCCCCCAGGCCCCCCCGATCGACGGAAACCCAATGCCACCGGTCAGGTTCTCCAACGATGCTCCGACGATAGTGCCCCGGCAAAGAAAAATGCGGCACCAGCACATGCCCAAGCCTAGCATGTGCTACCGCAAACCTTGGTCCGGTCTGATCTTAGACTGGGAATGACCTCTATATGCTTAGACTGGGAATGAACTCCGTATGCCTAAGTCAAAACATGAAATGAGCGTGCAGGTGCTCAGCCGGCCAGAGTGGCGGGATGCGCAAGCCAGAGATCGGTCAGGTCCCACTCTGCATGCTATCGATCCTGCTGCTACGACGCTCGATCCAATTTGATCTTAGACTGAGAATGAACTCCGTATGCCTAAGCCAACCAACGAAACGAGCAGGCGGGTGGCCAGGCGGGCGCTTTACCGGCCAGAGAGACGGGATGCATAAGCCGTGGATCGATAGGGTGGTAGGTGGGTTTAGGCACATCTTCATATTGCTGCATGCCAATCCCATTTTTATGGCTTGTAAATTCATACAATGGTCCCTTAAGCCTTCACGTGAAGTTTCATGGCAAGACAACTCGTTTTCTATTTTTCACGATTTTCAAAACTTTTTCAGGTTCGGGATTTTTTAAAATTTTTTCTTAAAGAGTTTTGGCCCCAAACTTGGTAGACGTGATCCCTGTATTTTTGTTGGCATGCACAAAAAATTTCAACTAAAAACTTGAAGTGTACAAGATTTTGTGACCATTTGAAAAAAGTGTCCCCATTTCAGACACTTTAATGGCTTATGGCAGCAAACCTGTAAAATCTCAAATGCTCTTTAAGGAAGTGTGAGTTCTCGAGGTTTGATGAGGGATAGGGGGCCCATATAAGGGCCAGGTACCAGCACCCATCGCACATCAAGTGCGCACACCCCCTCAACCCCCCCGATAGCCGGAACCCCAATGCCATCGGTCAGGTTCTCCGGCGATGCTCTGGCGATGGTGCCCCGACAAAGAAAAATGTGGCACCAGCACATGCCCTAGCCCAGCATGTGCTGCCGCAACCTTCGATCCGGTCTGATCTTAGACTGGGAATGAACTCCATATGCTTAGACTAGGAATGAACATCGTATGCCTAAGTCAACCCATGAAACGAGCGTGCGGGCGCTCAGCCAGCCAGAGGGGCGGGACGCGTAAGCCGGGGATCGGTCGGGTCCCCCTCTGCGTGCTGTCAATCTTGTTCTCGCAACCCTAGGTCTGGTCCGATCTTAGACTATGAATGAACTCCATATGCCTAAGCCAACCGACGAAACGAACAGGCTGGCAGGCGGGCGAGCACTACACCGGCCAGAGAGACGGGATGCTTAAGCCGTGGATCGATAGGGTGGTAGGTGGGTTTAGGCACATCTTCATATTTTTGCGTGCCAATACCATTTTTATGGCTTGTAAACCCATACAATGGTCCCTTAAGCCTTCACGTGAAGGTTCATGGCAAGACAACTCGTTTTATATTTTTCACAATTTTTGAAACTTTTTAAGGTTTGGGATTTTTTAAAATTTTTTCAAAAAAATTTTTGCCCCAAACTTGGTAGACGTGATCCTTGTATTTTTTTTGGCATGCACAAAAAAATTCAGCTAAAAACTCGGAGTGTACAAGATTTTGTGACCATTTGAAAAAAGTGTCCCTATTTCAGACACTTTAATGGCTTCTGGCAGCAAACCTGTAAAATCTCAAATGCTCTTTAAGGGAGTGTGAGTTCTTGAGGTTTATGAGGGATAGGGGGCCCATATAAGGGCCAGGTACCAGCACCCATCGCACATCGTGTGCGCAAACCCCTCCAACCCCCCCGATAGTCGGAACCCCAATGCCATCGGTCAGGTTCTCCGGTGATGCTCCGGCGATGGTGCCCCGACGAAGAAAAATGTGGCACCAGCACATGCCCTAGCCCAGCATGTGCTGCCGTAACCTTCGATCCGGTCTGATCTTAGACTGGAAATGAACTCCGTATGCTTAGACTAGGAATGAACTTCGTATGCTTAAGTCAACCCACGAAATGAGCGTGCGGGCACTCAGCCGGCCAGAGGGGCGGGACGCGTAAGCCGGGGATCGGCCGGGTCCCCCTCTATGTGCTATCGATCTTGCTCTCGCAACCCTAGGTCCGGTCCGATCTTAGACTATGAATGAACTCCGTATGCCTAAGCCAACCGACGAAATGAGCGGGCGAGCGGACGGGCGGGCACTACGTCGGCCAGAGAGACGGGATGCGCAAGCCGTGGATCGATAGGGTGGCAGGTGGGTTTAGGTAGATCTTCATATTTCTGCATGCCAATGCCATTTTTATGGCTTGCAAGTTCATACAATGGTCCCTTAAGCCTTCACGTGAAGTTTCATGCAAGACAACTCGTTTTCTATCTTTCACCATTTTTGAAACTTTTTACGGTTTGGGATTTTTTAAAATTTTTTTGGAAGGAGTTTTGGCCTCGAACTTGGTAGACCAGATCCCTGTATTTTTGTTGGCATGCACAAAAATATTTAGCCAAAAATTCGAACTGTGCAAGATTTTGTGACCATTTGAAAAAAGTGTCCCCATTTCAGACACTTTAATGGCTTCTGGTAGCAAACCTGTAAAATCTCAAATGCTCTTTAAGGGGGTGTGAGTTCTCGAGGTTTGATGAGGGATAGGGGGCCAATATAAGGGCCAAGTACAGCACCCATGGCACATCATGTGCGCACACCCCCCAGACCCCCTCGATCGTCGGAACCCCAATGCCGCCGGTCAGGTTCTCTGGTGATGCTCCTGCGATGGTGCCCCGGTGAAGAAAAAGTGGCACCAGCACATGCCCGAGCCAAGCATGTGCTGTCGCAACCCTCGGTTCAGTCCGATCTTAGACTGGGAATGAACTCCATATGCTTAGACTGGGAATGAACTCTGTATGCCTACGTCAACCCATGGAACGAGCGTGCGGGCGCTCAGCCGGCCAGAGGGGTGGGATGCACAAGCCGGGGATCGGTCAGGTCCCCCTCTACGTGCTACCGATCCTCCTACGGTGACCCTTGATCCGGTCCGATCTTAGACTGTGAATGAACTCCGTATGCCTAAGCCAATCGACGAAATGAGTGGGCGGGCGGGCACTACACCGGCCAGAGAGACGTGATGCGCAAGCCGCAGATCGATAGGGTGGTAGGTGGGTTTAGGCACATCTTCATATTTCTGCATGCCAATGCCATTTTTATGGCTTGTAAATTCATACAATGGTCCCTTAAGCCTTCACGTGAAGTTTATGGCAAGACGACTCGTTTTCTATTTTTCATGATTTTCAAAATTTTTTGAGGTTCGTGATTTTTTAAAATTTTTTCGGAAGGATTTTTTGCCCCAAACTTGGGAGACATGATCCTTGTATTTTTTTTGGTATGCACAAACAAATTCAGCTAAAAACTCGGAGTGTACAAGATTTTGTGACCATTTGAAAAAAGTGTCCCCATTTCAAACAATTTAACGGCTACTGGTAGCAAACCCGTAAAATCTCAAATGCTCTTTAAGGGGGTGTGAGTTCTCAAGGTTTGATGAGTGATAGAGGGCCAATATAAGGGCCAAGTACCAGCACCCATCGCACATCATGTGCGCACACCCCCCCGGCCCCCCCGATCGTCGAAACCCCAATGTCGCTGATCAGGTTCTTCGGTGATGCTCCGGTGATGGTGCCCTGTTGAAGAAAAATGCGACACCAGCACATGCCCAAGCCCAGCATGTGCTATCGCAACCCTCAGTGCGGTTTGATCTTAGACTAGGAATGAACTTCGTATGCTTAGACTGGGAATGAATTTCGTATGCCTACGTCAACCCACGAAACGAGATTGCGGGCGCTCAAACCGGCCAGAGGGGCGGGATGCGCAAGTCGAGGATCGGTTGGGTCCCCCTCTGCATGCTGGCGATCCTTCTACCGCAACCCTCGGTTCGGTCTAATCTTAGACTAGGAATGAACTCCGTATGCCTAAGCCGATCGACGAAACGAGCAGGCGGGCAGGCGGGCGGGCACTACACCGACCATAGAGACGGGATGCGCAAGCCGTGGATCAATAGGGTGGTAAGTGAGTTTAGGCACATCTTCATATTTCTACGTGCCAATGCCATTTTTATGGCTTGTAAATTCATACAATGGTCCATTAAGCCTTCACATGAAGTTTCATGGCAAGACGAGTCGTTTTCTATTTTTCGCGATTTTTGACACTTTTTGCTGTTCGGGATCTTAGACTGGGAATGAACTCCATATGCTTAGACTGGGAATGAACTCCATATGCCTAAGTCAACCCACGAAACGAGCATGCGGGCGCTCAGCTGGCCAGAGGGGCGGGATGCACAAGTCGAGGATCGGCCAGGTACCCCTCTGCGTGCTACCGATCCTACTGCCTCAACCCTTGGTCCGATCAAATCTTAGCCTGGGAATGAACTCCGTATGGCTAAGCCAACTAATGAAACGAGCGGGCAGGCGGGCGGGCGGGCACTACGTCGGCCTGAGAGACAGGATGCGCAAGCTATGGATAGATATGGTGGTAGTTGGGTTTAGGCACATCTTCATATTTCTACGTGCCAATGCCATTTTTATGGCTTGCAAATTCATACATTGGTCCCTTAAGCCTTCACGTGAAGTTTCATGGCAAGATGACTCGTTTTCTATTTTTCATGATTTTTGAAACTTTTTGTGGTTCAGGATTTTTTAAGATTTTTTTGGAAGGATTTTTGGTCCCAACCTTGGTATACGTGATCCTTGTATTTTTGTTGGCATGCACAAAAAGATTCAGCTAAAAACTCAAAGTGTACAAGATTTTGTGACCATTTGAAAAAAGTGTCCCCATTTCAGACACTTTAATGGCTACTGGCGGCAAACCTGTAAAATCTCAAATGCTCTTTAAGGGGGTGTGAGTTTTCGAGGTTTGATGAGGGATAGGGGGCCAATATAAGGGCCAAGTACCAGCACCCATCGCACATCATCTGCGTACACCCCCCACGGCCCCTCGATCGCCGGAACCCTAATGCCGTCGGTTAGGTTCTCCGGTGATGCTCCGGCGATGGTGCCTCGACGAAGAAAAATGCGGCACCAGCACATGCCCGAGCCCAGCATGTGATGCCGCAACCCTCGGTCCGGTCCAATCTTAGACTGAAAATGAACTCCGTATGCTTAGACTGGGAATGAACTCCATATGCCTAAGTCAACCCACGAAACGAGCGTGCGGGCGCTCAGCAGGCCAGAGGGGCGGGATGCGTAAGCCGGGGATCGACCGGGTACCCCTCTACGTGCTGCCAATCCTGCTACTGCAACCCTCGGTCTGGTCAAATCTTAGACTGTGAATGAACTCTGTATGCCTAAGCCAACTAATGAAACGAGCGGGCAGGCGACGGGCGGGCACTACGCCGGCCAGAGAGACGGGATGCGCAAGCCGTGGATCGATAGGGTGGTAGGTGGGTTTAGGCACATCTTCATATTTCTCCATGCCAATGCCATTTTTATGGCTTGCAAATTCATACAATGGTCCCTTAAGCCTTCACGTGAAGTTTCATGGCAAGACGACTCGTTTTTTATTTTTCACGATTTTTGAAACTTTTTACGGTTAAGGATTTTTTTAAATTTTTTCGGAAGGCGTTTTGGCCCCAAACTTAGTAGACGTGATCCTTGTATTTTTTTTGGCATGCATAAAAAAATTCAGCTAAAAACTCGAAGTGTATAAAGATTTTGTGCCCATTTGAAAAAAGTGTCCCCATTTCAGACACTTTAATGGCTTCTGGCAGCAAACCTGTAAAATCTCAAATGCTCTTTAAGGGGGTGTGAGTTCTCGAGGTTTGATGAGGGATAGGGGGCCAATATAAGGGCCAAGTACCAGCACCCATCGCACATCATGTGCGCACACCCCCCGGCCCCCTGATCGTCAGAACCCCAATGCCACCGATCAGGTTCTCCGGCGATGCTCCGACGATGGTGCCCCGACGAAGAAAAATGTGGCACCAGCACATGTGCTAGCCCAGCATGTGCTGCCTTAACCATCGGTCCGGTCTGATCTTAGACTGGGAATGAACTTCGTATGCTGAGACTGGGAATGAACTTCGTATGCCTAAGTCAACCCACGAAATGAGCGTGCGGGCGCTCAGCCAGCCAGAGGGGCAGGACGCGCAAGCCGGGGATCGCCTGGTTCCCCCTCTGCGTGCTGTAGATCCTGCTGCCTCAACCCTCGGTCTGGTCTGACCTTAGACTGGGAATGAACTCCGTATGCCTAAGCCAACCAACGAAAGGATCAGGCGGCGGGCAGGCGTGCGCTACGTCGGCTAGAGAGACGGTATTCGCAAGCTGTGGATCGATAGGGTGGCAGGTGGGTTTAGGTACATCTTCATATTTTTGCATGCCAATGCCATTTTTATGGCTTGTAAATTCATGCTATGGTCCCTTAAGCCTTCCCGTGAAGTTTCATGGCAAGATGACTCGTTTTTTATTTTTCACAATTTTTGAAACTTTTTGTAGTTTGGGATTTTTTAAAATTTTTGCGGAAGGCGTTTTGGCAGCCAACTTGGTAGACGTGATCCTTGTATTTTTTTTGGCATGCACAAAAAAATTCAGCTAAAAACTCGAAGTGTACAAGATTTTGTGACCATTTGAAAAAAATGTCCCCAATTCAGACACTTTAATGCCTACTGCTAGCAAACCTGTAAAATCTTAAATGCTCTTTAAGGGGGTGTGAGTTCTCGAGGTTTGATGAGGGATAGGGGGCCAATATAAGGGCCAAGTACCAGCACGCATCGCACATCATGTGCGCATACCACCTCGGCCCCCCCGATCGTCGGAACCCCAATGCCGCCGGTCAGGTTCTCCGGTAATGCTCCTGCGATGGTGCCCCGGTGAAGAAAAAAGTGGCACCAGCACATGCCCGAGCCCAACATGTGCTGCCGCAACCCTCAGTTCGGTCCGATCTTAGATTGGGAATGAACTCCGTATGCTTAGACTGGGAATGAACTCCGTATGCCTAAGTCAACCCACGAAATGAGCGTGCGGGCGCTCAACCGGCTAGAGGGGCGAGATGCACAAGCCGAGGATCGGTCGGGCCCCCTCCACATGCTGTCGATCCTCCTGCTGCAACCCTCTATCTGATCTGATCTTAGACTATGAATGAACTCCGTATGCCTAAGCCACCCGACGAAACGAGCGGGCGGGAGGGCGGGCACTACGCCGGCCAGAGAGACGGGATGCGCAAGCCGCGGATCGATAGGGTGGTAGGTGGGTTTAGGCACATCTTCATATTTCTGCATGCCAATGCCATTTTTATGGCTTGTAAATTCATACAATGGTCCCTTAAGCCTTCACATGAAGTTTCATGGGAAGACGACTCGTTTCCTATTTTTCATGATTTTCGAAACTTTTTGAGGTTCAAGATTTTTTAAAATTTTTTCGGAAGGATTTTTGGCCCCAAAATTGGCAGACAAGATCCTTGTATTTTTTTTGTTATGCACAAAAAAATTCAGCTAAAAACTCGGAGTGTACAAGATTTTGTGACCATTTCAAAAAAGTGTGCCCATTTCAAACAATTTAACGGCTACTGGCAGAAAACCCGTAAAATATCAAATGCTCTTTAAGGGGGTATGAGTTCTCAAGGTTTGATGAGTGATAGGGGGCCAATATAAGGGCCAAGTACCAGCACCCACACACATAATGTGCGCACCCCCCCGGCCCCCCCGATCGCCGGAACCCCAATGCCGCCAGTCAGGTTCTTCGATGATACTCCGGTGATGGTGCCCTGGCGAAGAAAAATGCGGCCCCAACACATGCCCGAGCCCATCATGTGCTGTCACAACCCTCGATCCGGTTCAATCTTAGACTCGGAATGAACTCCGTATGCTTAGACTGGGAATGAACTCCGTATGGCCACGTTAACCCATGAAACGAGTGTGCGGGCGCTCAGCTGGCCAAAAAGGCAGGATGCGCAAGCCAGGGATCGGTCGGGTCCCCCTATACGTGTTGTCGATCCTTCTGCCATAACCCTTGGTCCGGTCTGATCTTAGATTGGGAATGAACTCCGTATGCCTAAGCCAATCGGCGAAACGAGCAAGCGGGTGGGCGGGCACTACGCTGGCCATAGAGATGGGATGCGCAAGCCGTGGATCGATAGGGTGGTAAGTGAGTTTAGGCACATCTTCATATTTCTACGTGCCAATGCCCTTTTTATGGCTTGTAAATTCATACAATGGTCCCTTAAGCCTTCACGTGAAGTTTCATGGCAAGACAACTCGTTTTCTATTTGTCACCATTTTTGAAACTTTTTGCGGTTCAGGATTTTTTAAAATTTTTTCGAAAGGAGTTTTGGCCCCAAACTTGGTAGACGTGATCCTTGTATTTTTGTTTGCATGCACAAAAACATTCAGCTAAAAGCTCGAAGTGTACAAGATTTCGTGACCATTTGAAAAAAGTGTCCCCATTTGAGACACTTTAATGGCTACTGGCAGCAAACCTGTAAAATCTCAAATGCTCTTTAAGGGGGTGTGAGTTCTCAAGGTTTGATAAGGGATAGGGGGCCAAAATAAGGGCCAAGTACTAGCACCCATCGCACATCATGTGCGTACACCACCCCCTGGCCCCCCAATCGTCGGAACCCCAATGCCGTCGGTCAGGTTCTCCGGCGATGCTCCGGCGATGGTGCCTTGACGAAGAAAAATGTGGCACCAGAACATGCCCGAGCCAAGCATATGCTGCCAACTGACGAAATGAGCGGGTGGGCACTACGTCGACCAGAGAGACGGGATTCGCAAGCCGTGGATCGATAGGGTGGTAGGTGGGTTTAGGTACATCTTCATATTTCTGCATTCCAGTGCCATTTTTATGGCTTGTAAATTCATACAGTGGTCCCTTAAGCCTTCACGTGAAGTTTCATGGCAAGACGACTTGTTTTCTATATTTTTATGATTTTCAAAAATTTTTGCGGTTCGGAATTTTTTAAAATTTTTTCAGAAGGAGTTTTGGCCCCAAAATTGGTAGACGTTATCCTTGTATTTTTGTTGGCATGCACAAAAATATTCAGCTAAAAACTCAAAGTGTACAAGATTTTGTGACCATTTGAAAAAAGTGCCCCCATTTCAGACACTTTAATGGCTACTGGCAGCAAACCTGTAAAATCTCAAATGCTCTTTGAAGGGGTATGAGTTCTCGAGGTTTAATGAAGGATAGGGGGCCAATATAAGGGCCAAGTACTAGCACCCATCGCACATCAAGTGCGCACACCCCCCCGGCCCCCCCGATCGCCGGAACCCCAATGCCACAGGTCAGGTTCTTCGACGATGCTCCAGTGATGGTGCCCTGGTGAAGAAAAATATGGCACCAGCACATGCCCAAGCCCAGCATGTGCTGCCGCAACCCTCGATCCGGTCCGATCTTAGACTGGGAATGAACTCCGTATGCTTAGACTGGGAATGAACTCCATATGCCTAAGTCAACCCATGAAACGAGCGTGAGGGCACTCACCCGGCCAGAGGGCGGGATGCACAAGCCGGGGATCGACCAAGTCCCCCTCTACGTGCTGTCGATCCTGCTACTGTAACCCTCAATTCGGTCTGATCTTAGGCTGGGAATGAACTCAGTATGCCTAAGCCAATCGACGAAACGAGCGGGCGGGCGGGCATTACACCGGCCAGAGAGACGGGATGCGCAAGCCGTGTATCGATAGGGTGATAGGTGGGTTTAGGCATATCTTCATATTCTGCATGCCAATGCCATTTTTATGGCTTGTAAATTCATACAATGGTCCCTTAAGCCTTCACGTTAAGTTTCATGGCAAGACGACTCTTTTTCTATTTTTCACAATTTTCAAAACTTTTTACGGTTCGAGATTTTTTAAAATTTTTTTGAAAGGAGTTTTGGCCCTAAACTTGGTAGACATGATCCTTGTATTTTTTTTGGCATGCATAAAAAAATTCAGCTAAAAACTCGAAGTGTACAAGTTTTTTTGACCATTTGACAAAAGTGTCCAAATTTCAGACACTTTAATGGCTACTGGCAGCAAACCTGTAAATCTCAAATGCTCTTTATGGGGTTGTGTTGAGTTCGAGGTCGATGAGGGATAGGGGGCAATATAAAGGCCAAGTACCAGATGCGCACACCATAAGGCACACCCCCCCGGCCCCTCCGATCGTGGAACTTCAATGCCGTCGGTCAGGTTCATCCGGTGATGCTCTAGGCATGGTGCCCCTGACAAAATAGTGAGCACATGCCGAGCCTAGATGTGCACCGTAACCTGGTCCAGTGACTGATGGGTGACTCCATAGTGCTGGGAATGAACTCTATATGCCTAAGTCACCTGAGACGAACGTCGGGCGCTAGCCGGCCAGAGGGGGATGCGAAGCCAGGATCGTGCGGGAGGGCTGGGGTCTTTTAAATCGGCCAGAGAGACGGGATGCACAAGCCGTGGATCGATAGGGTGGTAGGTGGCTTTAGGCACATCTTCTTATTTCCATGTTCCATTGCCATTTTTATGGATTGTAAATTCATACAACGGTCCCTTAAGCCTTCACGTGAAGTTTCATGGCAAGACGACTCGTTTTTGATTTTTTACGATTTTGGAAACTTTTTACGGTTCGGGATTTTTTAAAATTTTTTTGAAAGGCATTTTGGCCCCCCTATCGTCGGAACCCTAATGCCGCTCGTCAGGTTCTCCGTTGATGCTCCGACGATGGTGCCCCGACGAAGAAAAATGCAGCACCAACACATGCCCGAGCCCAGCATGTGCTGTCGCAACCCTCAGTCGGTGCGATCTTAGACTGGGAATAAACTTCGTATGCCTAAGTCAATCGATGAAATGAGCGTGCGGGTGCTCAGCCGGCCAGAGGGGTGGGATGCGTAAGTTGGGGATCGGTTGGGTCCCCCTCTGCGTGCTATCAACCCTGCTGCCGTAACCCTCGGTCTGGTCTGATCTTAGACTGGGAATGAACTCCGTATCCTCAGCCAATCGACGAAATGAGCGAACGGGTAGACGGGCGGGCACTACGTAGGCTTGAGAGACGGGATGTGCAAGCCGTGGATCGATAGGGTGGTAGGTGGGTTCAGGAACATCTTCATATTTCTGCATGCTAATGCCATTTTTATGGCTTGTAAATTCATACAATGGTCCCGTAAGCCTTCACGTGAAGTTTCATGGCAAGACGACTTGTTTCTATTTTTCATGATTTTTAAAACTTTTTACAGTTCGGGATTTTTTAAAATCTCTCTGGAAAGAGTTTTCAACCCAAACTTGGAAGATGTGATCCTTGTATTTTTTTCGGCAAGCATAAAAAAATTCAGCTAAAAACTCGAAGTGTACAAGATTTTGTGACCTTTTCAAAAAAGTGTCCCCATTTCAGACACTTTAATTGCCACTGGCAGCAAACCTGTAAAATCTCAAATGCTCTTTAAGGGGGTGTGAGTTCTCGAGGTTTGATGAGGGATAGCGGACCAATATAAGGGCCAAGTACCAGCACCCATCGCACATCATGTGCGCACACCCCCCCCCCCCCGATCACCGGACCCCAATGCCGCCAGTCAGGTTCTCCGGTGATGGTGCCCCGATGAAGAAAAATACGGCACCAGCACATGCTCGAGCCCAGCTTGTGCTACCGCAACCTCTGATCCGGTCCTATCTTAGACTGGGAATGAACTCCGTATGTCGAAGTTAACACACGAAACGAGTGTGCGGGTGCTCAGCCGGCCAGAGTGGCGGGATTCACAAGCCAGGGATCGACCCTGTCCCACTCTACACGCTGCTGATCCTACTATCGCAACCTTCAATCCTATCCGATCTTGGATTGGGAATGAACTCCGTATGCCTAAGCCAACCGACGAAACGAGCGAGCAGACAGGCGGGCGGGCACTACACCGACCAGAGAGACGGGATGCGCAAGCCGTGGATCGATAGGGTGGTAGGTGGGTTTAGGCACATCTTCATATTTCTGCATACCAATGCCATTTTTGTGGCTTGTAAATTCATACAACGGTCCCTTAAGCCTTAACGTGAAGTTTCATGGCAAGATGACTTGTTTTCTATTTTTCATGATTTTTGAAACTTTTTGCGGTTCAGAATTTTTTAAAATTTTTTTGGAAGGAGTTTTGGCATCAAACTTGGTAGACGTGATCCTTGTATTTTTTTTGGCATGCACAAAAAAATTCAGCTAAAAACTCGAAGTGTACAAGATTTTGTGACCAATTGAAAAAGGTGTCCCCATTTCGGACACTTTAAAGGCTACTGGCAGCAAACCTGTAAAATCTCAAATGCTCTTTAAGGGGGTGTTAGTTCTCAAGATTTGGTGAGGGATAATGGGCCAATATAAGGGCCAAGTACCAGCACCCATCGCACATCACGCGCGTACACCACCCGGCCCCCCCGATCGTCGGAACCCCAATGCCGCCAGTTAGGTTCTCCGACGATGCTCCGTCGATGGTGCCCCGGCGAAGAAAAATGCGGCACAAGCACATGCCCCAGCCCAGCATGCGCTATCGCAACCCTCGGTCTGGTCCGATCTTAGACTGGGAATGAACTCCGTATGCTTAGACTAGGAATGAACTCCATATGCTTAAGTCAACCCATGAAACAAGTGTGCGGGTGCTCAGCCGGCGAGAGGGGCGTGATACGCAAGCAGAGGATCAGCCGGGTCCCCAACTACGTGCTATCGATCCTGCTGCTGCAACCCTCGATCCGGTTTGATCTTAGAATGGGAATGAACTCAGTGTGCCTAAGCCAACCGACGAAACGAGAGGGAGGACGGGTGGACGGGCACTACGCCGACCAGAGAGACGGGATGCGCAAGCCATGGATCGATAGGGTGGTAGGTGGGTTTAGGCACATCTTCATATTTCTGCATGCCAATGCCATTTTTATGGCTTGTAAATTCAGACAATGGTCCCTTAAGCCTTCACGTGAAGATTCATGGCAAGACGACTCGTTTTCTATTTTTCACGATTTTCAAAACTTTTTGTGGTTTGTGATTTTTTAAAATTTTTTCGGAAGGGGTTTTGGCCCCAAACTTGGTAGACGTGATCCCTGTATTTTTGTTGGCATGCACAAAAAAATTCAGCTAAAGACTCGAAGTGTACAAGATTTTGTGACCATTTGAAAAAAGTGTCCCCATTTCGGACACTTTAAAGGCTACTGGCAGCAAACCAGTAAAATCTCAAATGCTCTTTAAGGGGGTGTTAGTTCTCGAGATTTGGTGAGGCATAAGGGGCCAATATAACGGCCAAGTACCAGCACCCATCGCACATCACGCGCGCACACCCCCCGGCCCCCCCGATCATCGGAACCACAATGCTGTTGGTCAGGTTCTCCGACGATGCTCCGGTGGTGGTGCCTTGGCGAAGAAAAATGTGGCACCAGCACATGCCCGAGCCAAGTATGTGGTGCTGTAACCCTCAGTCTGATCCAATCTTAGACTGGCAATGAACTCCGTATGCTTAGACTGGGAATGAACTCTATACGCCTAAGTAAACTGACGAAATGAGCGTGCGGGCGCGCAGCCGGCCAGAGGGGCGGGATGGGCAAGCCAGGGATCGGCTGGGTCCCCCTCTATGTGCTGCCGATCTGACTACTGTAGCCCTCAGTCCGGTCTGATCTTAGACTGGGAATGAACTCCGTATGCCTAAGCCAACCGACGAAACGAGCGAGCTGACGGGCGGGCGGGCACTACGCCGGCCAAAGAGACGGGATGCGCAAGCCATGGATCGATAGGGTGGTATATGGGTTTAGGTACATCTTCATATTTCTGCATGCCAATGCCATTTTTATGGCTTGTAAATTCATACAATGGTCCCTTAAGCCTTCACTAAAGCTTCATGGCAAGACGACTCGTTTTCTATTTTTCACGATTTTCAAAACTTTTTACGGTTCAGTTTTTTTTTAATTTTTTTGGAAGGAGTTTTGGCCCCAAACTCGGTAGACATGATCCTTGTATTTTAGTTGGCATGCACAAAAAAATTCAGCCAAAAACTCGAAGTGTACAAGATTTTGTGACCATTTGAAAAAAGTGTCCCCATTTCAGACACTTTAATGGCTACTGGCAGCAAACCTGTAAAATCTCAAATGCTCTTTAAAGGGGTGTGAGTTCTTGAGGTTTGATGAGGGATAGGGGGCCAATATAAGGGCCAAGTACCAGCACCCATCGCACATCATGTGCGCACACCTGCCCGGCCCCCCCGATCGACGGAACCCCAATACCGTCGGTCAGGTTCTCTAGCGATGCTCCGGCGATGGTGCCCAGACAAAGAAAAATGTGGCACCAGCACATGCCCGAGCCCAGCATGTGCTGCTGCAACCCTCAGTCTGGTCCGATCTTAGACTGGGAATGAACTCCGTATGCTTAGACTGGGAATGAACTCTGTATGCCTAAGTCAACCTATGAAACGAGCGTGTGGGCGCTCAACCGGCCAGAGGGGCGGGATGCGCAAGCCGGGGATTGACTGGGTCACCCTCTGTGTGCTGCCGATCCTGTTGCCGCCACCCTTGATCCGGTCTGATCTTAGACTGGGAATGAACTCCGTATGCCTAAGCCAACTGACGAAACGAGCAAGCGGGCGGGCACTATGCCGGTCGGAGAGACGGGACGCGCAAGTCATGGATCGATAGGGTGATAGGTGGGTTTAGGCACATCTTCATATTTATACATGCCAATGCCATTTTTATGGCTTGTAAAATCATACAATGGTCCCTTAAGCCTTCGCGTGAAGTTCCATGGCAAGACGACTCGTTTTCTATTTCTCACGATTTTTGAAACTTTTTGCGGTTTAGGATTTTTTAAAATTTTTTTGAAAGGATTTTTTGGAACAAACTTTGTAGATGTGATCCTTGTATTTTTTTTGGCATGCACAAAAAAATTCAGCTAAAAACTCGAAGCGTACAATATTTTGTGACTATTTGAAAAAAGTGTCCCCATTTCAAACACTTTAATGGCTACTGGCAGGAAACCTGTAAAATCTCAAATGCTCTTTAACGGGGTGTGAGTTCTCGAGGTTTGGTGAGGGATAGGGGGCCAATAAAAGGGCCAAGTACCAGCACCCATCGCACATCATGTGAGCACACCCCGCAGTCCCCCCGATCGTCGGAACCCCAACGTCGCCGGTCAGGTTCTCCGGCGATGCTCCGACGATGGTGCCCCAGCGAAGAAAAATGCGGCACCAGCACATGCCCAAGCCCAGGTTGTGCTATCGCAACCCTCGGTCTGATCTAATCTTAGACAGGAAATGAACTCCGTATGGTTAGACTGGGAATGAACTCCGTATGCCTAAGTGAACCCACAAAATGAGCGTGCGGGCACTTAGCCGGCCAGAGGGGCGAGATGCTCCGACGATGGTGCCCTGGTGAAGAAAAATGCTGCACCAGCACATGCCCGAGCCCAGCATGTGCTGCAGCAACCCTCGGTCTGGTCGGATCTTAGACTGGGAATGAACTCCGTATGCCTAAGTCAACCCACGAAACGAGCGTGCGGGCGCTCAGCCGGCCAGAGGAGCAGGATGCATGAGCCGGGGATCGACCGGGTCCCCCACTGCGTGCTACCGATCCTGCTGCCCAACGCTTGATCCAATCCGATTTTAGACTGGGAATGAACTCCATATGAATAAGCCGACCGATGAAACGACCTGGCAGGTGGGCGGGCGGGCACTACGTCGGCTGAGAGACGGGATGCTCAAGTCGTGGATCGATAGTGTGGTAGGCGGGTTTAGGCACATCTTCATATTTTTGCGGTGCCAATGTCATTTTTATGGCTTGTAAATTCATACAATGGTCCCTTAAGCCTTCACGTGAAGTTTCATGGAAAGATGACTCATTTTCTATTTTTCACGATTTTTGAAACTTTTTATGGTTCGAGATTTTTTAAAATTTTTTCAGAAGGATTTTTGGGCCCAAACTTATTAGACGTAATGCTTGTATTTTTGTTGGCATGCACAAAAACATTCTGCTAAAAACTCGAAGTGTACAAGATTTTGTGATCATTTGAAAAAAGTGTCCCCATTTCAAACACTTTAATGGCTACTGGTAATAAACCTATAGAATCCCAAACACTTTTTAAGGGGTGTGATTTCTCGAGGTTTGATGAGGGAGAGGGGGCCAATATAAGGGCCAAGTACTAGCACCATCGCACATCATGTGCGCACACCCTCGGCCCCCCCGATCGTCGAACCCCAATGCCGTCGGTCAGGTTCTCCTGGATGGTCCGACGATGGTGCCCCAACGAAGAAAAATGTGGCACCAGCACATGCCCGAGCCCAGCATGTGCTGCCGCAACCCTCGGTCCGGTCCGATCTTAGATTGGGAATGAACTCTGTATGACTAAGTCAACCCACAAAATGAGCGTGCAGGCGCTCAGCCGGCTAGAGGGGCGGGATGCGTAAGCTGGAGATCAATCGGGTCCCCCTCTGCGTGCTGCCGATCCTACTACCGCAACCCTCAGTTTGATCCAATCTTAGATTGGGAATGAACTCCGTATGCCTAAGCCAACCGACGAAACGAGCGGGCGGGTGGGCGGGCGGGCACTACGCCGGCCAGAGAGACGGGATGCGTGAGGCGTGGATCGATAGAGTGGTAGGTGGGTTTAGGCACATCTTAATATTTTTTCATGCCAATGCCATTTTTATGGCTTGTAAATACATACAATGGTCCCTTAAGCCTTCACGTGAAGTTTCATGGTAAGACGACTCGTTTTCTATTTTTCATGATTTTCAAAACTTTTTACGGTTCGAGATTTTTTAAAATTTTTTCAGAAGGAGTTTTGGCCCCAAACTTGGTAGACGTGATCCTTGTATTTTTTTTGGCATGCACAAATAAATTTAGCTAAAAACTCGAAGTGGACAAGATTTTGTGACCATTTGAAAAAAGTGTCCCCATTTCAGACACTTTAATTGCTACTGGCAGCCAACCTGTAAAATCTCAAATGCTCTTTAAGGGGGTGTGAGTTCTCGAGGTTTGATGAGGGATAGGGGGCCAATATAAGGACCAAGTACCAGCACCCATCGCACATCATGTGCGCACACCCCCCGCCCCCCGATCACAGGAACCCCAATGCCACCGGTTAGGTTCTCCGACGATGCTTCGACGATGGTGCCCCGGTGAAGAAAAATGCGGCACCAGCACATGCCCGAGCCCAGCATGTACTGCCGCAACCCTTGGTCCGGTCCGATCTTAGACTGGGAACGAACTCTATATGCTAGGACTGGGAATGAACTCCGTATGCCTAAGTCAACCCATGAAACGAGCGTGCGGGCGCTCAGCCGACCAGAGCGGCGGGATGCGTGAGACGGGGATCGATCGGGTCCCCTTCTGCATGCTGTCGATCTTACTGCTGCAACCCTTTGTCTGATCTGATCTTAGACTGGGAATGAACTCTGTATGCTTAAGCCAACTGACGAAACGAGCAGACGGACGGGCGGGCACTACGTCGGCTTGAGAGACGGGATGCGCAACCCGTGGATTGATAGGGTGGTAGGTGGGATTAGGCACATCTTCGTATTTCTGTGTGCCAATACTATTTTTATGGCTTGTAAATTCATACAATGGTCCCTTAAGCCTTCACGTGAAGTTTCATGGCAAGACGACTCATTTTCTATTTTTCATGATTTTCAAAACTTTTTATGGTTTGGGATTTTTTAAAATTTTTTCAGAAGGAGTTTTGGCTATAACCTTGGTAGACATGATTCTTGTATTTTTGTTGGCATGCAAAAAAAAATTTGACTAAAAACTCAAAGTGTACAAGATTTTGTGACCATTTGAAAAAAGTGTCCCCGTGTAAGACACTTTAATAGCTACTGGCAACAAACCTGTAAAATCTCCAATGCTCTTTAAGGGGGTGTGAGTTCTCCAGGTTTGATGAGGATATGGGGCCAATATAAGGGCCAAGTACCAGCACCCATCGCACATCATGTGTGCACACCCCCCCGACCCCCCGATCACCGAAACCCCAATGCCGTCGGTTAGGTTCTCTGGCGATGCTCCGACGATGTTGCCCCGACGAAGAAAAATGCGGCACCAGCACATGCCCGAGCCCAGCATGTGCTACCGTAACCCTTGGTCCGGTCCGATCTTAGACTGGGAATGAACTCTGTATGCTAGGACTGGGAATGAACTCCGTACGCCTAATTCAACCCACGAAACGAGCGTGCGGGCACTCAACTAGCCAGAGGGGCAGGATGTGCAAGTCGGGGATCGATCGGGTCCCCCTCTGTGCACTGTTGATCCTGCTACCACAACCCTCGGTCTGGTCTGATCTTAGACTGGGAATGAACTCTGTATGCCTAAGCCAACTGACGAAACGAGCGGGCGGGCCAGAGAGACGGGATGCGTAAGTCGTGGATGGATAGGGTGGTAGGTGGGTTTAGGCACATCTTCATATTTTTGCATGCCAATGCCATTTTTATGGCTTGTAAATTCATACAATGGTCCCTTAAGCCTTCATGTGAAGTTTCATGGCAAGACGACTCGTTTTCTATTTTTCATGATTTTCAAAACTTTTTAAGGTTCGGGATTTTTTAAAATTTTTTCAGAAGGTGTTTTGGCCCCAAACTTGGCAGACGTGATCCTTGTATTTTTTTTGGCATGCACAAAAAATTTTAGCTAAAAACTCAGAGTGTACAAGATTTTGTGACCTTTTGAAAAAAGTGTCCCCATTTCAGACACTTTAATGGCTTTTGGCAGCAAACCTGTAAAATCTCAAATGCTCTTTAAGGGGGTGTGAGTTCTCGAGGTTCGATGACAGATAGGGGGCCAATATAAGGGTGAAGTACCAGCACCCATTGCACATCTTGTGCGAACACCCCCCGGCCCCCTCGGATCGCCGGAACTCCAATGTCGCCGGTCAGGATCTCCGGCGATAGTGCCTCGGTGAAGAAAACTGCGGCACCAGCACATGCCTGAACCCAGCATGTGCTGTCGCAACCCTTGGTCCAATTTGATCTAGACTGGGAATGAACTCCGTATGCTTAGATTGGGAATAAACTCCGTATGCCTAAGTCAACCCACGAAACGAGCGTGCGGGTGCTCAGCCGGCCAGAGGGGTGGGATGCGCAAGCCAGGGATCGGTCGGGTCCCCCTCTGCGTGCTGCCGATCCTGCTATCGCAACCCTTGGTCTAATCCGATCTTAGACTGGGAATGAACTCCATATGCCTAAGCCAACTGACAAAACGAGCGGGCGGGCGGGCGGGTGGGCACTACGCCGGCCAGAGAGACGGGATGCGCAAGCCGTGGATCGATAGGGTGGTAGGTGGGTTTAGGGACATCTTCATATTTCTGTTTGCCAATGCCATTTTTATGGCTTTTAAATTCATACAATGGTCCCTTAAGCCTTCACGTGAAGTTTCATGGCAAGATGACTCGTTTTCTATTTTTCATGATTTTTCAAACTTTTTATGGTTCAGGATTTTTTAAAATTTTTTCGGAAGGAGTTTTGGCCCCAAAGTTGGTAGACGTGATCCTTTTATTTTTTTTGGCATGCACAAAAACATTTAGCTAAAAACTCAAAGTGTACAAGATTTTGTGATCATTTGAAAGAAGTGTCCCCATTTAAGACACTTTAGTGGCTACTGGCAGCAAACCTGAAAAATCTCAAATGCTCTTTAAGGGGATGAGTCCTCGAGGTTTGATGAGGGATAGAGGGCCAATATAAGGGCCAAGTACCAGCACCCATCGCACATCTTGTGCGCAAACCCTCCCGGCCCCCTCGATCGTCGGAACCCCAATGGCGTCGGTCAGGTTCTTCGACGATGCTCCGACGATGGTGCCCTGGTGAAGAAAAATACGGCACCAGCACATGCCTGAGCCCAACATGTGCTGTCGGAACCCTCAGACTGGTTCGATCTTAGACTGGGAATGAACTCCGTATGCTTAGACTGGGAATAAACTCCGTATGCCTAAGTCAACCCACGGAACGAGCGTGTGGGCACTGAGCCGGCCAGAAGGGTGGGATGCGCAAGCCGGGAATCGACCTGGTCACCTTCTGTGTGCTGCCAATCCTACTGCCACAACCCTCAGTCTGGTCCGATCTTAGACTGGGAATGAACTCCGTATGCCTAAGCCAATCGACGAAACGAGCGGGCAGGCGGGCCGGCACTACGTCGACCAGAGAGACGGGATGCGCAAGCCGTTGATCGATAGGGTGGTAGGTGGGTTTAGACACATCTTCATATTTCTGCATGCCAATGCCTTTTTTATAGCTTGTAAATTCATACAATGGTCCCTTAAGCCTTCACGTGAAGTTTCATGGCAAGACGACTCATTTTCTATTTTTCATGATTTTTGAAACTTTTTGTGGTTCGGGATTTTTTAAGATTTTGTGACCATTTGAAAAAAGTGTCCCCATTTCAAACACTTTAATTGCTACTGGCAGCAAACCTGTAAAATCTCAAATGCTCTTTAAGGGGGTGTGAGTTCTCGAGATTTGATGAGGGATAAGCGGCCAATATAAGGGCTAAGTACCAGCACCCATCGCACATTATGTGCGTACACCCCCGGCCCCACCGATCATCGGAACCCCAATGTCGTCGGTCAGGTTCTCCGACGATGCTCTGGTGATGCTCCGACGATGATGCCCCGACGAAGAAAAATGCTGCAACTAGCACATGCTGGAGCCCAGCATGTGCTGCCACAACCCTCGATCCGGTCCAATCTTAGACTGGGAATGAACTTCGTATGCTTAGACTAGGAATGAACTCTGTATGCCTAAGTCAACCCATGAAATGAGCGTGCGGGCGTTCAGCCGGCCAGAGGCGCAGGACGCATAAGTCAAGGATCGGCCGGGTCTCCTTCTGCGTGCTACCGATCCTGCTGCCACAACCCTCGGTCCGGTCCGATCTTAGACTGGGAATGAACTCCATATGCCTAAGCCAACCGACGAAATGAGCGGGCGGGCGGGCGGCCACTAAGTCGGCCAAAGAGATGGGAAGCGCAAGCTGTGGATCGATAGGGTGGTAGGTCTGTTTAGGCACATCTTCATATTTTTACTTGCCAATACCATTTTTATGGCTTGTAAATTCATACAATGGTCCTTTAATCCTTCACATGAAGTTTCATGGCAAGACGACTCGTTTTCTATTTTTCATGATTTTCGAAACTTTTTGTGGTTTGAGATTTTTTAAAATTTTTTCGGAAGGATTTTTGGCCCCAAACTTGGTAGACGTGATCCTTTTATTTTTGTTGGCATGCACAAAAAAAATCAGCTAAAAACGTTAAGTGTACAAGATTTTGTGACCAATTGAAAAAAGTGTCCCCATTTCAGACACTTTAATGGCTACTGGCAGCAAACCTGTAAAATCTCAAATGCTCTTTAAGGGGGTGTGAGTTCTCGAGGTTTAATGAGGGATAGGGGGCCAATATAAGGGCCAGGTACCACCACCCATCGCACATCATGTGTGCACACCCCCGGCCCCCCTGATCGTCGGAACCCCAATGCAGCCGGTCAGGTTCTCCGGTGATGCTCCGACGATGGTGCCCCGACGAAGAAAAATGCCGCACCAGCAAATGCCCGAGCCCAGCATGTGCTGCCACAACCCTCAGTCCGATCCAATCTTAGACTGGGAATGAACTCCATATGCTTAGACTAGGAATGAACTCCGTATGCCTAAGTCAACCCACGAAACGAGCGTGCGGGCGCTCAACCGACCAGAGGGGTGGGATGCGTAAGCCGAGGATCAGCCGGGTCCCCTTCTGCCTGCTATCGATCCTGCTGCCGTAACCCTCGGTCCGGTCTGATCTTAGATTGGGAATGAATTCCATATGCCTAAGCCAATCGACCAAACGAGTGGGCAGGCGGGCGGCCACTACGCCGGCCAGAGAGACGGGTTGCGCAAGCCGTGGATCGATAGGGTGGTAGGTGTGTTTAGGCACATCTTCATATTTTTGCATGCCAATGCCATTTTTATGGCTTGTAAATTCATACAATGGTCCCTTAATCCTTCACATGAAGTTTCATGGCAAGACGACTCATTTTCTATTTTTCACGATTTTTGAAACTTTTTGTGGTTCGGGATTTTTTAAAATTTTTTCTGAAGGAGTTTTGGCCCCAAACTTGGTAGACGTGATCCTTGTATTTTTTTTGGCATGCACAAAAATATTTAGCTAAAAACTAGAAGTGTACAAGATTTTGTGACCATTTGAAAAAAGTGTCCCCATTTTGAACACTTTAATGGCTACTGGCAGCAAACCTGTAAAATCTCAAATGCTCTTTAAGGGGGTGTGGGTTCTTGAGGTTTGATGAGGGATAGGGGGCCAATATAAGGGCCAAGTACCAGCACCCATCGCACATCACGTGCGAACACCCCCCGGCTCCCCCGATCGCGGGAACCCCAATGCCGTCGGTCAGGTTCTCCGGCGATGCTCCGACGATGGTGCCCTGGCGAAGAAAAATGCACACCAGCACATGCCCGAGCCCAGCATGTGCTACAGCAACCCTCGGTCCGGTCTGATCTTAGACTGGGAAAGAACTCCGTAAGCTTAGACTGGGAATGAACTCCGTATGCCTAAGTAAACCCATGAAACGACCGTACGGGCGCTCAGCCGGTCGGATGGGCGGGATGCGCAAGCCAGGGATCGATCGAGTCCCCCACTGCGTGCTATCGATCCTACTGCCGCAACACTCGGTCTAGTTCAACCATAGACTAGGAATGAACTCCATATGAATAAGTCGACTGACGAAACGACCTGGCGAGCGGGCACTACGACGGCCAGAGAGACAGGATACACAAGCCATGGATCCATAGGTTGGTAGGTTGGTTTAGGCACATCTTCATATTTCAACGTGCCAATGCCATTTTTATGGCTTGTAAATTCATACAATGGTCCCATAAGCCTTCACGTGAAGTTTTATGGCAAGACGACTCGTTTTCTATTTTTCATGATTTTCAAAACTTTTTACGGTTCGGGATTTTTTAAAATTTTTTCAGAAGGCTTTTTGGCCCCAAACTTGGTAGACGTGATCCTTGTATTTTTTTTGGCATGCACAAAAAAAATTCAGCTAAAAACTCGAAGTGTACAAGATTTTGTGACCATTTGAAAAAAGTGTCCCCATTTTAGACACTTTAATGGCTACTGGTAGCAAACCTGTAAAATCTCAAATGCTCTTTCAGGGGGTGTGATTTCTTGAGGTTTGATGAGGGATAGGGGGCCAATATAAGGGCCAATATAAGGGCCAAGTACTAGCACCCATCACACATCATGTGCGCACACCCCCCGGCCCCCCCGATCGTCGGAAACCCAATGCCGCCGGTCAGGTTCTCTGATGATGCTCTGACGATGTTGCCCTAGCGAAGAAAAATGCAACACCAACACATGCCCGAGCCCAGCATGTGCTGCTGCAATCCTCGGTCCACTTCGATCTTAGACTGGGAATGAACTCCATACGGTTTGGCTGGGAATGAACTTCGTATGCCTAAGTCAACACACGAAACGAGTGTGCAGGCACTCAGCCGGCTAGAGGGGCGGGATGCGCAAGTCAGGGATCGGCCGGGTCCCCCTCTGCGTGCTACCGATCCTCCTGCCACAACCTTCGGTCCGGTCTGATCCTAGACTGGGAATGAACTCTGTATGCCTAAACCAACCGATGAAACGAGTGGACGGGCGGGCGGGCACTACGTCGGCCAGAGAGACGGGATGCGCAAGCCGTGGATCGATAGGGTGGTAGGTGGGTTTAGGCACATCTTCATATTTCTGTGTGCCAATGCCATTTTTGTGGCTTGTAAATTCATACAATGGTCCCTTAAGCCTTCACGTGAAGTTTTATGGCAAGACGACTCGTTTTCTATTTGTCACGATTTTTAAAACTTTTTGCGGTTCGAGATTTTTTAAAATTTTTTCGGAAGGAGTTTTGGCCCCTTGGTGGACGTGATCCTTTTATTTTTTTTGGCATGCATAAAAAAATTCAGCTAAAAACTTGAAGTGTACAAGATTTTGTGACCATTTGAAAAAAGTGTCCCCATTTCAGACACTTTAATGGCTACTGGCAGCAAACCTGTAAAATCTCGAAAGCTTTTAAGGGGGTGTGAGTTCTCGAGGTTTGATGAGGGATAGGGGGCCAATATAAGTGCCAAGTACCAGCACCCATCGCACATCATGTGCGCACACCCCCCCGGCCCCCCCGATCGTAGGAACCGCAATGCCGCCGGTCAGGTTCTCTGATGATGGTACCCAGGCGAAGAAAAATACGGCACCAGCATATGCCCGAGCCCAGCATGTGCCATCGCAACCCTCGGTCCGGTCCGATCCGATCTTAGACTAGGTATGAACTTCGTATGCTTAGATTGGGAATGAACTTCGTTTGCCCAAGTCAACCCACGAAACGAGCGGGCGGGCGCACAGACGGCCAGAGGGACGGGATGCGCAAGCCGGGGATCGGTCGGGTCCCCCTCTGCGTGCTGTCGGTCTTGCTACTGCAACCCTCGGTTTGGTCCGATCTTAGACTATGAATGAGCTCCGTATGCTAAAGCCAACCGATGAAACGAGCGGGTGGGCAGGCGGGCGAGCACTACGTCGGCTAGAGAGACGGGATGCGCAAGCCGTGGATCGATAGGGTCGTAGGTGGGTTTAGGCACATCTTCATATTTCTGCATGCCAATGCCATTTTTATGGCTTGTAAATTCACACAATGGTCCCTTAAGCCATCTCGTGAAGTTTCATGGCAAGACGACTCGTTTTCTATTTTTCACGATTTTCAAAACTTTTTATTGTTCGAGATTTTTTAAAATTTTTTCGGAAGGAGTTTTGGCCCCAAACTTGGTAGACGTGATCCTTGTATTTTTGTTGGCATGCTGAAAAAAATTCAGCTAAAAACTCAAAGTGTACAAGATTTTTGTGACCATTTGATAAAAGTGTCCCCATTTCAGACACTTTAATGGCTATTGGCAGTAAACCTGTAAAATCTCAAATGCTCTTTAAGGGGTGTGAGTTTTCGAGGTTTGATGAGGGATAGGGGGCCAATATAAGGGCCAAGTAGCAGCACCCATCACATATCATGTGCTCACACCCCCCGGCCCCCTTGATCGTCGGAACCCCAAGGCCGTCAGTCAGGTTCTCCGGCAATGTTCGACGATGGTGCCCCGACAAAGAAAAATGCGGCACCAGCACATGCCCGAGCCCAGAATGTTCTGCCGTAACCCTTGGTCCGATCCGATCTTAGACTGGGAATAAACTTTGTATGCCTAGGTCAACCCACGAGTACGGGTGCTCAGTCGGCCAGAGGGGCGGGATGCGTAAGCTGGGGATCGACCAGGTACCCCTCTACGTGCTGTCGATCCTACTACCGGAACCCTTGGTCTGGTCTAATCTTAGACTGGGAATGAACTCTGTATGCCTAAGCCAACCGATGAAATGAGCGGGCAGGTGAGCAGGTGGGCACTACGTCGGCCAGAGGACGGGATGCGCAAGCCGTGGATCGATAGGGCGGTAAGTGGGTTTAGGCACATCTTCATATTTTTGAGTGCCAATGCCATTTTCATGGCTTGTAAATTCATACAATGGTCCCTTAAGCCTTCATGTGAAGTTTCATGGCAAGATGAATCGTTTTCTATTTTTCACGATTTTTGAAACTTTTTATGGTTCGGGATTTTTTAAAATTTTTTCAGAAGGATTTTTCGCCCCAAACTTGGTAGACGTGATCCTTGTATTTTTGTTGGCACGCAAAAAAACATTCAGCTAAAAACTTGAAGTGTACAAGATTTTGTGACCATTTGAAAAAAGTGTCTCCATTTCAGACACTTTAATGGCTACTGGCAGCAAACCTGTAAAATCTCAATTGCTCTTTTAAGGGGGTGTGAGTTCTCGAGGTTTGATGAGGGATAGGCGGCCAATATAAGGGCCAAGTACCAGCACCCATGGCACATCATGTGCACACACCCCCCCCGGCCCCCCATCGTCGAAACCCCAATGCCGCAGGTCAGGTTCTCCGGCGATGCTCCGACGATGGTGCCCCGGCGAAGAAAAATGCGGCACCAACACATGCTCGAGCCCAGTAAGTGCTGCCTCAACCCTCGATCTGATCCGATCTTAGACTGGGAATGAACTCTGTATGCTTAGATTGGGAATGAACTCCGTATGCCTAAGTCAACCTACAAAATGAGCGTGCAGGCGCTCAACCGGCCAGAGGGGTGGGATGTGTAAGCCGGGGATCGGTCGGGTGCCCCTCTGCGTGCTGCCAATCCTGCTGCCACAACCTTCGGTTTGGTCCGGTCTTAGACTGGGAATGAACTCCATATGCCTAAGCCAACCGACCAAACGAGCGGGCGGACGGGTGGGGGGCACAACGTCGGCCAGAGAGACGGGACGCACAAGCCGTCGATTGATAGGGTGGTAGGTGGGTTTAGGCATATCTTCATATTTCTACGTGCCAATGCCATTTTGGTGGCTTGTACATTCATACAATTGTCCCTTAAGCCTTCACGTGAAATTTCAAGAAAAGACAACTCGTTTTCTATTTTTCACGATTTTTGAAACTTTTTGCCGTTCGGGATTTTTTAAAATTTTTTCGGATGGAGTTTTGCTCCCAAACTTGGTGGACGTGATCCTTGTATTTTTGTTGGCATGTACAAAAAAATTCACCTAAAAACTCAAAGTGTACACGATTTTGTGACCATTTGAAAAAAGTGTCCCCATTTCAGACACTTTAATGGCTACTGGCAGTAAACTTGTAAAATCTGAAATGCTCTTTAAGGGGGTGTGAGTTCTTGAGGTTTGATGAGTGATAGGGGGCCAATATAAGGGCAAGTACCAGCACCCATCATGCATCATGTGCGTACACCCCCTGGCCCCAATCGTTGGAACCCCAATGCCGCCGGTCAGGTTCTCCGACGATGGTGCCCCGATGAAGAAAAATGCGGCACCAGCACATGCCTGAGCCCAGCATGTGCTGCCGTAACCCTCGGTCTGATCTGATCTTAGACTGGAAATGAACTCCGTATGCCTAAGTCAACCCATGAAACGAGCGTGCGGGCGCTCAGTCGGGCAGAGGGGCAGTATGCGCAAGTCGAGAATCGATCGGGTCCCCTTCTGCGTGCTGCCGATCCTGCTGTCACAACCCTCGGTTCGGTTCGATCTTAGACTAGGAATGAACTCCGTATGCCTAAGCCAACCGACAAAATGAGCGGCCGGGCGGGTGGGTGGGCGCTACGCCAGTAAGAGAGACGGGATGCGCAAGCCGTGAATCGATAGGGTGGTAGGTGGGTTTAGGCACATCTTCATATTTCTGCATGCCAAATGCCATTTTTATGGCTTGTAAATTCATACAATGGTCCCTTAAGCCTTCACCTGAAGTTTCATGGCAAGACGACTCGTTTTCTATTTTTCATGATTTTCAAAACTTTTTGCGGTTCGGGATTTTTTAAAAATTTTTCGGAACGAGTTTTGGCAACAACCTTGGTAGATATGATCCTTGTATTTTTGTTCGCATGCACAAAAAAATTCACCTAAAAACTCAAAGTGTACAAGATTTTGTGACCATTTGAAAAAAATGTCCCCATTTCAGACACTTTAATGGCTACTGGCAGTAAACCTGTAAAATCTCAAATCCTCTTTAAGGGGGTGTGAGTTCTTGAGGTTTGATGAGGGATAATGGGCCAATATAAGGGCCAAGTACCAGCACCCATCACACATCATGTGTGCACACCCCTCGGTCCCCCCGATCGTCGGATACCCAATACCGCCGGTCAGGTTCTCCGGCGATGCTCCGACGATGGTGCCTTGGCGAAGAAAAATGTGACACCAGCACATGCTCGAGCCCAGCATGTGCTGTCCCAACCCTCGGTCCGGTCCAATCTTAGACTGGGAATGAACTCTGTATGCTTAGACTGGGAATGAACTCCGTATGCCTAAGTCAACCCACGAAACGAACGGGCGGGCGCTCAGCCGGCCAGAGGTAGGGGATGCGCAAGCCGAGGATCGGTCGGGTCCACCTCTACGTGCTGCCGATCCTGCTACCACAACCCTCGGTCCTATCTGATCTTAGATTGGCATTGAACTCCGTATGCCTAAGCCAACCGACGAAACGAGCGGACGGGCGGGTGGGCGGGCACTATGCCAGCCAGAGAGACGGGACGCGCAAGCCGTGGATCGATAGGGTGGTAGGTGGATTTAGGCACATCTTCATATTTCTACGTGCCAATGCCATTTTTATGGCTTGTAAATTCATACAATGGTCCCTTAAGCCTTCACGTGAAGTTTTAATGGCAAGACGACTCGTTTTCTATTTTTCACGATTTTCAAAACTTTTTACGATTCAGGATTTTTTAAAATTTTTTTGGAAGGAGTTTTGGCCCCAAACCTGGTAGATGTGATCCTTGTATTTTTGTTGGCATGCACAAAACAATTCAGCTAAAAACTCGAAGTGTACAAGATTTTGTGACCATTTGAAAAAATTGTCCCCATTTCAAACACTTTAATGGCTACTGGCAGCAAACCTGTAAAATCTCAAATGCTCTTTAAAGGGGTGTGAGTTCTCGAGGTTTGATGAGGGATAGAGGGCCAATATAAGGGCCAAGTACCAGCACTCATCGCAAATCATGTGCGCACACCCCCCCGGCCCCCCGATCGTCGGAACCCCTATGCCGCCGATCAGGTTCTCTGGCGATGGTGCCCAAGCGAAGAAAAATGTGGCACCAGCACATGCCCAAGCCCAGTATGTGCTGCTGCAACCCTCGGTCTGGTCCGATCTTAGACTGGGAATGAAACGAGCGTGCGGGCGCTCAACCGGCCAGAGGGGTGGGATGGCCCCAAACTTGGTAAATGTGATCCTTGTATTTTTTTTGGCATGCACAAAAAAATTCAGCTAAAAACTCGAAGTGTACAAGATTTAGAGACCATTTGAAAAAAGCGTCCCCATTTCAGACACTTTAATGGCTACTGGCAGCAAACCTGTAAAATCTCAAATGCCCTTTAAGGGGGTGTGAGTTCTCGAGGTATGATGAGGGATAAGGGGCCAATAGAAGGGCCAAGTACCAGCACCCATCACACATCATGTGCGCACACCCCCCCCGGCACCCCCGATCACCGAAACCCCAATGCCGTCAGTCAGGTTCTCCGACGATGTTTCAACGATGGTGCCCCAGTGAAGAAAAATACGGCACCAGCACATGCTCGAGCCTAGCATATGCTACCGTAACCCTCGGTCTGGTCCGATCTTAGACTGGGAATGAACTACGTATGCTTAGGCTGGGAATGAACTTCATATGCTTAGACTGGGAATGAACTCCGTATGCCTAAGTCAACCCATTAAACGAGCGTGCAGGTCATCAGCCGGCCAGAGTGGCGCGATGCATAAGCTGGGAATCGACCGAGTCCCCCTCTGTGTGTTGCTGATCTTGCTCCCATAACCCATTGTCCGATTTGATCTTAGATTGTGAATAACTCCGTATAACTAACCCAACCGACGAAACAAACGGGCTGGCAGGCTGGCCAGAGAGACGGGATGCGTAAGCCGTGTATTGATAGGGTGGTAGCTGGGTTTAGGCACATCTTCATATTTCTACATGCCAATGCCATTTTTATGGCTTCTAAATTCATACAATGGTCCCTTAAGCCTTCACGTGAAGTTTCATGGCAAGATGACTCTTTTCCATTTTTCATGATTTTTAAAACTTTTTACGGTTTGGGATTTTTTAAAATTTTTTAGGAAGGTGTCTTGGCCCCAAACTTGGTAGATGTGATCCTTGTATATTTGTTGGCATGCACAAAAAAATTCAGCTAAAAACTCGATGTGTACAAGATTTTGTGACCATTTGCAAAAAGTGTCCCCATTTCAGATACTTTAATGGCTACTGGCAGCAAACCTGTAAAATGTCAAATGCTCTTTAAGTGGGTGAGGGTTCTCGAGGTTTGATGAGGGATAGGGGGCCAGTATAAGGGTGCACATCATGTGCGCACACCCCTCCGACCCCCCTGATCGCCAGAACCCCAATGCCGTCGGTCAGGTTCTCCGGTGATGCTCCGATGGTGGTGCTTCGATGAAGAAAAATGTGGCCCCAGCACATGCTCGAGCCCAGGATGTGCTACCGCAACCCTCGGTCTGGTCCGATCTTAGACTGGGAATGAAATTCGTATGCTTAGACTGGGAAAGAACTCCGTATACCTAAGTCAACCCACGAAACGAGCGTGCGGGTGCTCAGCAGGCCAGAGGGGCAGGATGCGCAAGCCGAGAATCGGCTGGGTCACCCTCTGTGTGCTGCTGATCCTGCTGCCGCAACCCTTGGTCTGGTCTAATCTTAGTCTGGGAATGAACTCCGTATGCCTAAGCCAACCGATGAAACGAGCGGGTGGGAGGGCGGGCGGGCACTACGTCGGCTAGAGAGACGGGATGCACAAGCTGTGGATCGATAGGGTGGCGGTTTAGGCACATCTTCATATTTCTGCATGCCAATGCCATTTTTATGGCTTGTAAACTCATATAATGGTCCCTTAAGCCTTCACGTGAAGTTTAATGCCAGGACGACTCGTTTTCTATTTTTGATGATTTTTGAAACTTTTTACAGTTCAGGATTTTTTTCGGAAGGAGTTTTGGCCCCAAACTAGGTAGACGTGATCCTTGTATTTTTATTGGCATGCACAAAAAAATTCAGCTAAAAACTCAAAGTGTACAAGATTTTGTGACCATTTGAAAAAAGTGTCCCCATTTCAGACACTTTAATGGCTACTAGCAGCAAACCTGTAAAATCTCAAATGCTCTTTAAGGGGGTGTGAGTTATCAAGGTGTGATGAGGGATAGGGGGCCAATATAAGGGCCAAGTGCCAGCACCCATCGGACATCATGTGCGCACACCCCCCCGGCCCCCCCGATCGCCTGAACCCCAATGTCGCCGGTCAGGTTCTCAGCGATGCTCTGATGATGGTGCCCCGACGAAGTAAAATGTGACTCCAGCACATGCCTGAGCCCAACATGTGCTGTTGAAACCCTCGGTCTGGTCCGATCTTAGACTGGGAGTGAACTCCGTACGCTTAGACTGGGAATGAACTCTGTATGCCTAAGTCAACCCATGAAACGAGCATGCGGGCGCTCAGCTGACCAGAGGGGCGGGATGCACAAGCCGGGGATTGGTCGGGTCCCCCCCTGCGTGCTACCGATCCTGCTACCATAACCCTTGGTCTGATCTGATCTTAGACTAAGAATGAACTCCGTATGCCTAAGCCAACCGATGAAACGAGCAGGCCCGCCCACCAGAGAGACGGGATGCGCAAGCCGTGGATCGATAGGGTGGTAGGTGGGTTAAGGCACATCTTCATATTTCTACATGCCAATGCCACTTTTATGACTTGTAAATTCATACAACGATCCCCTAAGCCTTCACGTGAAGTTTCATGGCAAGACGACTCATTTTCTATTTTTCACGATTTTCAAAAATTTTTACGGTTTGGGATTTTTTTAAATTTTTTTGGAAGGAGTTTTAGCCAAAAACTTAGTAGACGTGATCCTTGTATTTTTTTTGGCATACACAAAAAATTCAGCTAAAAACTCGAAGCGTACAAGATTTTGTCCCCATTTGAAATAAGTGTCCCCATTTCAGACACTTTAATGGCTACTGGCAGCAAACCTGTAAAATCTCAAATGCTCTTTAAGAGGGTGTGAGTTCTCGTAGTTTGATGAGGGGTAGGGGGCCAATATAAGGGCCAAGTACCAACACCCATCGCACATCATGTGCGCACACCCCCTGGCCCCCCGATCGTCGGAACCCCAATGCCGCAGGTCAGGTTCTCCGGCGATGCTCCGGTGATGGCGCCCCGGTGAAGAAAAATGCGACACCAGCACATGCTCGAGCCCAGCATGTGCTGCTGCAACCCTCGGTCTGGTTCGATCTTACACTGGGAATGAACTCTGTATGCTTAGACTGGGAATGAACTCTGTATGGTTAGGTCAACCCACGAAACGAGCGTGTAGGCGCTCAGCCGGCCAGAGGGGCAGGATGCGCAAGTCGGGGATCGACCGGGTCCTATCTACGTGCTGCTGAACCTGCTACCATAACCCTCGATCCGGTCCAATCTTAGACTGGGAATGAACTTCGTATGCCTAAGCCAACCGACGAAACGAGCGGGCGGGCACTACGTCGGCCAGAGAGACGGGATGCGCAAGCCGTCGATCGATAGGGTGGTAGGTGGGTTTAGGCACATCTTCATATTTCTATGTGCCAATGCCATTTTTAGGGCTTGTAAATTCATACAATGGTCCCTTAAGCCTTCACGTCAAGTTTCATGGCAAGACGACTCATTTTCTATTTTTCACGATTTTTGAAACTTTTTACGGTTCGAGATTTTTTAAAATTTTTTCGGAAGGTGTTTTCGCCCCAAACTTGGTAAACGTGATCCTTGTATTTTTATTGGCATGCACAAAACAATTCAGCTAAAAACTAGAAGTGTACAAGATTTTGTGACCATTTGAAAAAAGTGTCTCCATTTCAGACACTTTAATGGCTACTGGCAGCAAACCTGTAAAATCTCAAATGCTCTTTAAGGTGCTGTGAGTTCTCGAGGTTTGATGAGGGATAGGGGGCCAATATAAAGGCCAAGTGCCAGCGCTCATCGCACATCATGTGTGCTCACCCCCCCGGCCCCCCCGATCGCCGGAACCCCAATGTCGTCGGTCAGGTTCTCTGGCGATGCTCCGGTGATGGTGCCCCGACGAAGAAAAATGCGGCACCAGCACATGCCCAAGCCCAGCATGTGCTACCGCAACCCTCGGTCCGGTCTGATCTTAGACTGGGAATGAACTCCATATGCTTAGACTGGGAATGAACTCCGTATGCCTAAGTCAACCCACGAAATGAGCGTACGGGCGCTCAGCCAGCCTGAGGGGCAGGATGCGCATGCTGGGGATCGGTCGGGTCCCCCTCTACGTGCTACCGATTTGGCTACTGCAACACTCGGTCCGGTCTGATCTTAGACTGGGAATGAACTCTGTATGCCTAAGCCAACTAACGAAACGAACGGGCGGAAGGGCGAGCGGGCGGGCACTATGTCAGCCAGAGAGACGGGATGCGCAAGCCGTGGATCGATAGGGTGGTAGGTGGGTTTAGGCACATCTTCATATTTCTACGTGCCAATGCCATTTTTATGGGTTGTAAATTCATACAATGGTCCCTTAAAGCCTTCACGTGAAGTCTCATGGCAAGAAGACTCGTTTTCTATTTTTCACGATTTTTGAAAACTTTTGCGGCTCGAGATTTTTTAAAATTTTTTCGGAAGAATTTTTGGCCCCAAACTTGGTAGATGTGATCCTTGTATTTTTGTTGGCATGCAGAAAAAAATTCAACTAAAAACTCGAAGTGTACAAGATTTAGAGACCATTTGAAAAAGTGTCCCCATTTCAGACACTTTAATGGCAACTGGCAGCAAACCTGTAAAATCTTAAATGCTCTTTAAGGGAGTGTGAGTTCTTGAGGTTTGATGAGGGATAGGGGGCCAATATAATGGCGAAGTACCAGCACCCATCGCACATCATGTTCGCACACCCCCCGGACCCCTCGATCACCGGAACCCCAATGCCGTCGGTCAGGTTCTCCGACGATGGTGCATCAACGAAGAAAAATACGGCACCAGCACATGCCCGAGCCCAGCATGTGCTGCCGCAACCCTCGATCTGATCTGATCTTAGACTGGGAATGAACTCCGTATGCTTAGACTGGGAATGAACTCTGTATGCCTAAGTCAACACACGAAATGAGCGTGCGGGCGCTCAGTCGGCCAGAGGTGCGGGATGCGCAAGCCGCGGATCGACCGAGTCCCCATCTGCGTGCTGCCTATCCTGCTATCGTAACCCTCGATCTGGTCTGATCTTAGATTGGGAATGAACTCAGTATGCCTAACCAACCGACGGAACGAGCGGGTGGGCGGGCGAGCACTACGCCGGCCAGAGAGACGGGATGCGCAAGCTGTGGATCGATAGAGTAGTAGGTGGGTTTAGGCACATCTTCATATTTCTATGTGCCAATGCTATTTTTATGGCTTGTAAATTCATACAATGGTCCCTTAAGCCTTCACGTGAAGTTTCATGGCAAGAGGACTCGTTTTCTATTTTTCACGATTTTTGAAACTTTTTACGGTTCGAGATTTTTTAAAATTTTTTCGAAAAGATTTTTGGCCCCAAACTTGGTAGACGTGATCCTTGTATTTTTTTTGGCACGCACAAAACAATTCAGCTAAAAACTCAAAGTGTACAAGATTTTGTGACCATTTGAAAAAAGTGTCCCCATTTCGAACACTTTAATGGCTACTGTCAGCAAACCTGTAAAATCTCAAATGCTCTTTAAGGGGGTGTGCGTTCTAGAGGTTTGATGAGGGATAGGGGGCCGATATAAGGCCCAAGTACCAGCACCCATCGCACATCATGTGCGCACAGCCCCCCGACCCCCCCGATCGCCAGAACCCCAATGCCGTCGGTTAAGTTCTTCGGTGATGGTGCCCCGACGAAGAAAAATAAGGTACCAGCACATGCCCGAGCCCAGTATGTGTTGCCAGAACCCTCGGTCCGATCCGATCTTCGATTGGGAATGAACTCCATATGCTTAGACTGGGAATGAACTCCGTATGCCTAAGTCAACCCATGAAACGAGTGTGCGAGAGCTCGGCGGCCAGAGGGGAGGGACGCGCAAGCCCGGGTCCCCCTCTGCGTGCTGCCGATCCTGTTGCCATAACCCTCAGTTCGGTCTGATCTTAGACTAGAAATGAACTCCGTATTCTTAAGCCAACCAATGAAAAGAGCGGACGGGCGGGCACTACGCCAGCCAGAGGGGCGGGATGCGTAAGCCGGGGATCAATCGGGTCCCCCTCTGCGTGCTGTCGATCCTGCTGTCGCAACCTTCAGTCCGGTCTGATCTTAGACTGGGAATGAACTCCGTATGCCTAA
>NW_019167915.1:20226901-20271327 GCF_002303985.1 Durio zibethinus | reverse complement strand
GGCCCCAAACTTGCTAGACGTGATCCTTGTATTTTGTTGGCATGCACAAAAAAATTCAGCTAAAAACTCGAAGTGTACAAGATTTTGTGACCATTCGAAAAAGTGTCCCCATTTTAGACACTTTATTGCTACTGGCGCAAACCTGTAAAATCTCAATGCTCTTTAAGGGGGTTGAGTTCTCAAGGTTGATGAGGGATAGGGGGCCATATATAAGGGCCAAGTACCAGCACCCATCGCACATCATGTGCGCACACCCCCGGCCCCCGATCGTCGGAACCCCAATGCCGCCGGTCAGGTTCTCCGATGATGACCGATGATGGTGCCCCGCGAAGAAAAATGTGGCACTAGCAATGCCCGAGCCCAACATGTGCTGCTGCAACCCTCGGTCCGGTCTGATCTTAGACTGGGAATGAACTCCGTATGCTTAGACTGGGAATGAAATCAATATGCCTATGTCAACCCATGAAACGAGCGTGCGGGCGCTCAGCAGGCCAGAGGGGCGGGATGCGTAAGCCGGGGATCGGTCGGGTCCCCCTCTATGTGCTGCCAATCCTGCTGCCGCAACCTTCGGTCCGATCCGATCTTAGACTAGGAATGAACTCCGTATGCCTAAGCCAATCGACGAAACAAGCGAGCGAGTGGGCGGGCGGGCACTACGTCGGCCAGAGAGACGGGATGCGCAAGCCGTGGATCGATAGGGTGGTAGGTGGGTTTAGGCACATCTTTATATTTCTGCATGCCAATCCATTTTTATGGCTTGTAAATTCATACAATGGTCCCTTAAGCCTTCACGTGAAGTTTCATGGCAAGATGACTCGTTTTCTATATTTCACGATTTTAGAAACTTTTTGTAGTTCGGGATTTTTTAAAATTTTTTCGGAAGGAGTTTTGGCCCCAAACTTGGTAGACGTGATCCTTGTATTTTTGTTGGCATGCACAAAAGCATTCAGCTAAAAACTCGAAGTGTACAAGATTTTGTGACCATTTGAAAAAAAGTTGTCCCCATTTCAGACACTTTAATGGCTACTGGCAGCAAACCTGTAAAATCTCAAATGCTCTTTAAGGGGTTGTGAGTTCTTGAGGTTTGCTGAGGGATAGGGGGCCAATATGAGGGCCAAGAACCAGAACCCATCGCACATGATGTGCGCACACCCCTCCGGCCTCCCCAATCGCTGAAACCCCAACATCGTCAGTCAGGTTCTCTGACGATGCTCCGACGAAGGAAAATACGGCACTAGCACTTGCCCGAGCCTAGCATGTGTTAGACTGGGAATGAACTCCGTATGCCTAAGTCAACCCAAGAAACGAGCGTGCAGGCACCCAACCGGCTAGAGGGATGGGATGCGCAAGCCGGGGATCGATCGGGTCTTCTTTTACGCGCTACCGATCCTACTACCGCAACCTTCGGTCCAGTCTGATCTTAGACTGGGAATGAACTCCGTATGCCTAAGTCAACCCACGAAACGAGCGTGCGGGCGCTCAGGCAGCAAGAGGGGCATGATGCAAAAGCCGGGGATCGGTCGGGTCCCCTTCTGCGTACTACCGATCCTGCCACCGCAACCCTCGATCTGGTCCAATCTTAGACTGGGAATGAACTCTGTATGGCTAAGCCAACCGGCGAAACGAGCGAGCGAACGGACGGGCGGGTGCTACGCCGACTAGAGAGATGGGATGCGTAAGGCATGGATCGATAGGGTGGTTGGTGGGTTTAGGCACATCTTCAGATTTCTGCATGCCAATGCCATTTTTTTTGGCTTGTAAATTCATACAATGGTCCCTTAAGCCTTCACGTGAACTTTCATGGCAAGACGACTTCTATTTTTCATGATTTTGAAAACTTTTTATGGTTCGGGATTTTTTTAAAATTTTTTCAGAAGGATTTTTGGCCCCAAACTTGGTAGACGTGATCCTTGTATTTTTGTTGGCATGCACAAAAAAATTCAGCCAAAAACTCGAAGTGTACAAGATTTTGTGACCATTTGAAAAAAGTGTCGCCATTTTAGACACTTTAATGGCTACTAGCAGCAAACCTGTAAAATCTCAAATGCTCTTTAAGGGGGTGTGAGTTCTCGAGGTTTGATGAGGGATAGGGGGCCAATATAAGGGCCAAGTACCAGCACCCATCGCACCTCATGTGCGCACACCCCGCCGGCCCCTCAGATCGTCGGACCCTAATGCCGCCGATCAGGTTCTTCGGCGATGCTCCGAGGATGGTGCCCCGGCAAAGAAAAAAGCGGCACCAGCACATGCCCGAGCCCAGCATGTGCTGAGGCAACCTTCGGTCTGGTCCGATCTTAGACTAGAATGAACTCCGTATGCTTAGACAGGGAATGAACTCCGTATGCCTAAGTCAACCCACGAAACGAGCATGCGGGCGCTCAGCCAGCCAGAGGGGCGGGATGTGCAAGCCGGGGATTGGCTGGGTCCCCCTCTACATGTTGCCGATCCTACTATCGCAACCCTTGGTCCAGTTTGATCTTAGACTGGGAATGAACTCCATATGCCTAAGCCAACCGACGAAACGAGCGTGCAGGCGGGCGGGTGGGCACTACGTCCGCTAGAGAGACGGGATGCGCAAGCCGTGGATCGATAGGGTGGTAGGTGGGTTTAGGCACATCTTCATATTTCTACATGCCAATGCCATTTTTATGGCTTGTAAATTCATACAATGGTCCCTTAAGCCTTCACGTGAAGTTTCATGGCAAGACGACTCGTTTTCTATTTTTCACAATTTTCAAAACTTTTAGCAGTTCGATATTTTTTAAAATTTTTTCGGAAGGTGTTTTGGCCCCAAACGTGGTAGATGTGATCCTTGTATTTTTTTTGGCATGCACAAAAACATTCAGCTAAAATCTCGAAGTGTACAAGATTTTGTGACCATTTGAAAAAAGCGTCCCATTTCAAACACTTTAGTGGCTATTGGTAGCAAACCTGTAAAATCTCAATCGCTCTTTAAGAGGGTGTGAGTTCTAGAGGTTTGATGAAGGATAGGGGGCCAATATAAGGGCCAAGTACCAGCACCCATCATGCATCATATGCGTACACCCACCCCGGCCCCCCCGATTATCGAAACCCCAACGCTGCTAGTTAGGTTCTCCGGCGATTCTCCGACGATGGTGCCCCAACGAAGAAAAATGCGACACCAGAACATGCCCGAGCCCAGCATGTGCTACCACAACCCTCGGACTGGTCTGATCTTAGATTAGGAATGAACTCCGTATGCTTAGACTGGGAATGAACTCTGTATGCCTAAGTCAACCCACGAAATGAGCGTGCGGGGGCTCAGCCAACCAGATGGGCGATATGCACAAGCTGGGGATTGATCAGGTCCCCCTCTGCATGCTGTCGATCCTACAAATGGAACCTTCAGTCCAGTCTGATCTTAGACTGGGAATGAACTCCGTATGCTTAAGCCAACTGACAAAACGAGCGGACGGGCGGGCGGGCACTGCGCTGGCCAGAGAGACGGGATGCGCAAGCCGTGGATCGAAAGGGTGGTAGGTGGGTTTAGGCACATCTTCATATTTCTACATGCCAATGCCATTTTTATGGCTTGTAACTTCATATAATGGTCCCTTAAGCCTTCACGTGAAGTTTCATGGCAAGACGACTCGTTTTCTATTTTCCACAATTTTTGAAAATTTTTGTGGTTCGGGATTTATTAAAATTTTTTCGGAAGGAGTTTTTGCCCCAAACTTGGTAGATGTGATCCTTGTATTTTTGTTGGTATGGACAGAAATATTCAGCTAAAAACTCGAAGTGTACAAGATTTTGTGACCATTTGAAAAAAGTGTCCCAATTTCAGACACTTTAATGGCTACTGGCAGCAAACCTATAAAATCTCAAATGCTCTTTAAGGGGGTGTGAGTTCTTGAGGTTTGATGAGGGCTAGGGGGCCAATATAAGGGCCAAGTACTAGCACCATCGTACATCATGTGCGCACACCCCCCTGGCCCCCCCGATCACCAAAACCCCAAAGCCGCCGATCAGGTTCTCCGGTGATGCTTCGGCGAAGGTGCCCCGACGAAGAAAATTTTGGCACCAGCACATGCCCGAGCCCAGCATGTGCTGTCGCAACCCTCAATCCGGTCCGATCTTAGACTGCAAATGAACTTTGTATGCTTAGGCTGGGAATGAACTCCGTATGCCTAAGTCAACCCACAAAACGAGCGTGCGGGTGCTCAGCCGGCCAGTGGGGCGGGATGCGCAAGTTGGGGATCGGTTGGGTCCCCCTCTGCGTGCTGCCGATCCTGCTACCACAACCCTTGATCCGGTCTGATCTTAGAATGGGAATGAACTCCATATGCGTAAGCCAACTGACGAAACGAGCAGGCGGGCACTACGTCAGCCAGAGAGACAGGATGCGCAAGCCGTGGATCGATAGGGTGGTAGGTGGGTTTAGGCACATCTTCATATTTCTGCATGCCAATGACATTTTTATGGCTTGTAAATTCATACAATGGTCCCTTAAGCCTTCAAGTGAAGTTTCATGGCAAGACACTCGTTTTCTATTTTTCAAGATTTTTGAAACTTTTTACGATTCGAGATTTTTTAAAATTTTTTCGGAAAGAGTTTTAGCACCAAACTTGGTAGACGTGATCCTTGTATTTTTGTTGGCATGCACAAAAATATTTAGCTAAAAACTCGAAGTGTACAAGATTTTGTGACCATTTGAAAAAAGTGTCCCCATTTCAGACACTTTAATGGCTACTGGCAGCAAACCTGTAAAATCTCAAATGCTATTTAAGGGGGTATGAGTTCTCGAGGTTTGATGAGGGATAGGGGGCCAATATAAGGGCCAAGTACCAGTACCCATCGCACATCCTGTGCGCACACCCCCCAGCCCCCCCGATCACCAGAACCCCAAAGCCACCGATCAGGTTCTCCGGTGATGCTTATGCGAAGGTGCCCCGATGAAGAAAAATTCGGCACCAGCACATGCCCGAGCCCAACATGTGCTACCGCAACCCTCGGTCCGGTCCGATCTTAGACTGGGAATTAACTTTGTATGCTTAGGCTGGGAATGAACTCCGTATGCCTAAGTCAACCCACGAAACGAGTGTGCGGGCGCTCAGCCGGCCAGTGGGGCGGGATGTGCAAGTTGGGGATCGGTTGGGTCCCTCTCTGCGTGCTGCCGATCCTGCAACCACATCCTCGGATCCAGTTCGATCTTAGAATGGGAATGAACTCCATATGCCTAAGCCAACCGATGAAACGAGCAGGCGGGCAGGCAGGCACTACGTCAGCCAGAGAGACAGGATGCGCAAGCCGTGGATCGATAGGGTGGTAGGTGGGTTTAGGCACATCTTCATATTTCTACATGCCAATAACATTTTTATGGCTTGTAAATTCATACAATGGTCCCTTAAGCCTCCACGTGAAGTTTCATGGCAAGATGACTCGTTTTCTATTTTTCAAGATTTTTGAAACTTTTTACGATTCGAGATTTTTTAAAATTTTTTCGGAAGGAGTTTTAGCACCAAACTTGGTAGACGTGATCCTTGTATTTTTGTTCGCATGCACAAAAATATTTAGCTAAAAACTCGAAGTGTACAAGATTTTGTGACCATTTGAAAAAAGTGTCCCCATTTCAAACACTTTAATGGCTACTGGCAGCAAACCTGTAAAATCTCAAATGCTATTTAAGCGGGTGTGAGTTCTCGAGGTTTGATGAGTGATAGGGGGCCAATATAAGGGCCAAGTACCAGCACCCATCGCACATCATGTGCGCACACCCCCCCGGCCCCCCGATCACCAGAACCCCAAAGCCGCCGATCAGGTTCTCCGATGATGCTTCGGCGAAGGTGCCCCGACGAAGAAAAATTTCGGCACCAGCACATGCCCGAGCCCAGCATGTGCTACCGCAACCCTCGGTTCGGTCTGATCTTAGACTGGGAATGAACTTTGTATGCTTAGGCTGGGAATGAACTCCGTATGCCTAAGTCAACCCACGAAACGAGCGTGCGGAAGCTCAACCGGCTAGTGGGGCGGGATGCGGAAGTTGGGGATCGGTTGGGTCCCCCTCTACGTGCTGCCGATCCTGCTACCACAACCCCTGATCTGGTCTGATTTTAGAATGGGAATGAACTCCATATGCCTAAGCCAACCGACGAAACGAGCAGGCGGGCAGGCGGGCACTACGTCAGCCAGAGAGACAGGATGCGCAAGCCGTGGATCGATAGGGTGGTAGGTGGGTTTAGGCACATCTTCATATTTCTGCATGCCAATGACATTTTTATGGCTTGTAAATTCATACAATGGTCCCTTAAGCCATCACATGAAGTTTCATGGCAAGACGACTCGTTTTCTATTTTTTAAGATTTTTGAAACTTTTTACGATTTGAGATTTTTTAAAATTTTTTCGGAAGGAGTTTTAGCACCAAACTTGGTAGACGTGATCCTTGTATTTTTGTTCGCATGCACAAAAATATTTAGCTAAAAACTCGAAGTGTACAAGATTTTGTGACCATTTGAAAAAAGTGTCCCCATTTCAGACACTTTAATGGCTACTGGCAGCAAACCTGTAAAATCTCAAATGCTCTTTAAGGGGGTGTGAGTTCTCGAGGTTTGATGGGGGATAGGGGGCGAATATAAGGGCCAAGTACCAGCACCCATCACACATCATGTGCGCACACCCCCCGGCCCCCTGGACTGCCAGAACCCCAATGTCGCGGGTTAGGTTCTCCGGTGATGCTCCGATGATGGTGCCCTGACGAAGAAAAATGCGGCACCAGCATATGCCCGAGCCCAGCATGAGTTGCCGCAACCCTTGGTCCGGTCCGATCTTAGGCTGGGAATGAACTCTGTTTGCTTAGACTGCGAATGAACTCCGTATGCCTAAGTCAACCCATGAAACGGGCGTGCGGGCGCTCAGTCGACCAGAGGGACGGGATGTGCAAGCCAAATATTGGTCGGGTCCAACTCTACGTGCTACCGATCCTGCCACTGCAACCCTCGGTCCAGTCGGATCTTAGACTGGGAATGAACTCCGTATGCCTAAGCCAACCGATGAAACGAGCGGGCGGGCGTGCGGGCACTACGTCGGCCAGAGAGACGGGATGCACAAGCCGTGGATCGATAGGGTGGTAGGTGGGTTTAGGCACATCTTCACATTTCTGCATGCGAATGCCATTTTTATGGCTTGTAAATTCATACAATGGTCCCTTAAGCCTTCACGTGAAGTTTCATGGCAAGACGACTCTTTTTTTTATTTTTCACGATTTTTGAAACTTTTTACGGTTTGAGATTTTTTAAAATTTTTTCGGAAGGAGTTTTGGCCCCAAACTTGGTGGACGTGATCCTTGTAGTTTTTTTGGGATGCACAAAAAAATTCAGCTCAAAACTTGAAGTGTACAAGATTTTGTGACCATTTGGAAAAAGTGTCCCCATTTCAGACACTTTAATGGCTACTGGCGGCAATCCTGTAAAATCTCAAATGCTCTTTAAGGGGGTGTGAGTTCTCAAGGTTTGATGAGGGATAGGGGACCAATATAAGGGCAAAGTACCAGCACCCATCGTACATCATGTGCGCACACACCCCCGGCCCCCCCGATCGTCGGAACCCCAATGCCACTGGTCAGGTTCTCATGCGATGCTCCGACGATGGTGCCCCGACGAAGAAAAATGAGGCACCAGCACATGCCCAAGCCCAGCATGTGCTGCCGCAACCCTCGGTCTGGTCCGATCTTAGACTGGGAATGAACTACGTATGCCTAAGTCAACCCACGAAACGAGTGTGCGGGTGCTCATCCGGCCAGAGGGGTGGGATGCACAAGTCGGGGATCGATCGGGTCCCCCTCTACGTGCTACCGATCCTACTGCCACAACCCTCGGTCCGGTCTGATCTTGGACTAGGAATGAACTCCGTATACCTAAGCCAACCGATGAAACAAATGGGCGGGCGGGCGGGCGGGCACTACACCGGCTAGAGAGACGGGACGTGTAAGCCGTGGATCGATACGGTGGTAGGTGGGTTTAACCACATCTTCATATTTCTGCATGCCAATGCCATTTTTATGGCTTGTAATTTCATACAATGGTCCCTTAAGCCTTGACGTGAAGTTTCATGGCAAGACGACTCATTTTTTATTTTTCACGATTTTTGAAACTTTTTGCGGTTCGAGATTTTTTAAAATTTTTTCGGAAGGACTTTTTGCCCCAAACTTGGTAGAGGTGATCCTTGTATTTTTTTTGGCATGCACAAAAAACTTCAGCTAAAAACTCGAAGTGTACAAGATTTTGTGACCATTTGAAAAAAGTGTCCCCATTTTAGACACTTTAATGGCTACTGGCAGCAAACCTGTAAAATCTCAAATGCTCTTTAAGGGGTTGTGAGTTCTTGATGTTTGATGAGGGATAGGGGGCCCATATAAGGGCCAAGTACCAGAACCCATCGCACATCATGTGCGCACACCCCCTCTCGGCCCCTCCGATCGTCAGAACCCAAATCCCGCTGGTCAGGTTCTCTGGCGATGGTGCCACGACGAAGAAAAATGCAGCACCAGCACATGCCCAAGCCCAGCATGTGTTGCCGCATCCCTCGGTCCTGTCCAATCTTAGACTGGGGATGAACTCTGTATGCTTAGACTGGGAATGAACTCCATATGCCTAAGTCGACCCACGAAACGAGCGTGCGGGCGCTCAGCCGGCCAGAGGGGCGGGATGCGTAAGCCGGGGATCGATCAGGTCCCCCACTACATGCTGTCGATCCTACTGCCGTAACCCTCCATCTGATTCAATCTTAGACTGGGAATGAATTCCGTACGCCTAAGCCAACCGACAAAACGAACGGGCTGGCACTACGTTGCCCAGAGAGACAGGATGCGCAAGCCGTGGATCGATAGGGTGGTAGGTGGGTTTAGGCACATCTTCATATTTCTGCATGCCCATGCCATTTCTATGGCTTGTAAATTCATACAATGGTTCCTTAAGCCTTCACGTGAAGTTTCATGGCAAGACGGCTCGTTTTCTATTTTTCATGATTTTTAAAACTTTTTACGGTTCGAGATTTTTTAAAATTTCTTCGGAAGGAGTTTTAGCCCCAAACTTGGTAGACGTGATCCTTGTATTTTTGTTGGCATGCACAAAACAATTCAGCTAAAAGCTGGAAGTGTAGAAGATTTTGTGACCATTTGAAAAAAGTGCCCCCATTTCAGACACTTTAATGGCTACTGGCAGCAAACCTGTAAAATCTCAAATGCTCTTTAAGAGGGTGTGAGTTCTCACGGTTTGATGAGGGATAGGGGGCCAATATGAGGGCCAAGAACCAGCACCCATCGCACATTATGTGTGCACACCCCCCTGGCCCCCCCGATCATCGGAACCCCAATGTCGTCGATCAACTTCTCCGGTGATGGTGCCCCGACAAACAAAAATGCGACACCAGCACATGCCCGAGCCCAGCATGTGCTGCCGTAACCCTCGGTCCGGTCTTATGTTAGATTGGGAATGAACTCCGTATGCTTAGACTGGGAATGAACTCCGTATGCCTAAGTCAATGCATGAAACAAGCGTGCGGGCGCTTAGCCGACCAAGGGGCGGGATGCGAAAGCTGGGGATCGACCGGGTCCCCTTCTGCGTGCTGCCGATCCTGTTGCTGCAACCCTCGATCCATCAGATCTTAGACTGGGAATGAACTTCGTATGCCTAAGCCAACTGGCAAAACGAGCGGGCAGACGGGTGGGCGGGCACTACGCCGGCCAGAGAGACGGAATGCGCAAGCCGTGGATCGATAGGGTGGTAGGTGGGTTTAGGCACATCTTCATATTTCTACTATCCAATGCCATTTTTATGGCTTGTAAATTCATAAAATGGTCCCTTAAGCCTTCACGTTAAGTTTCATGGCAAGACGACTCGTTTTTTATTTTTCACGATTTTTGAAACTTTTTATGGTTCGGGATATGTTAAAATTTTTTTGGAAGGAGTTTTGGCCCCAAACATGGTAGACGTGATCCTTGTATTTTTGTTGGCATCCATAAAAAAATTCAGCTAAAAACTCGAAGTGTACAAGATTCTGTGACCATTTGAAAAAAGTGTCTCCATTTCAGACACTTTAATTGCTACTGGCAGTAAACCTGTAAAATCTCAAATGCTCTTTAAGGGGTTGTGAGTTCTTAAGGTTTCATGAGGGATAGGGGGCCAATATAAGGGCCAAGTACCAGCACCCATCACACATCATGTGCGCACACCCCCACCCCCCGGCCACCCCGATCGCCGGAACCCTAATGCTGTCGGTCAGGTTCTCTTGCGATGCTCCGACGATGGTGCTCTGACGAAGAAAAATGTGGCACCAGCACATGCCCGAGCCCAGCATGTGCTGCCGTAACCCTCGGTCCAGTTCGATCTTAGACTGGGAATGAACTGCTTATGCTTAGGCTAGGAATGAACTCCGTATGCCTAAGTCAACCCACAAAACGAGTGTACGGGCGCTCAACCGGCCAGAGGGGAGGGTTGCGCAAGCCGAGGATCGACCTGGTCCCCCTCTGCTTGCTGCCAAACCTGCTGCCACAACCCTATGTCCGGTATGATCTTAGACTGGGAATGAACTTCGTATGCCTAAGCCAACTGACGAAACGAGTGGGCGGACGGGTGGGCGGGCACTACGCCGGCCAGAGAGACGGGATGCGCAAGCCGTGGATCGATAGGGTGGTAGGTGGGTTTAGGCACATCTTCATATTTCTACGTTCCAATGCCATTTTTATGGCTTGTAAATTCATACAATGGTCCCTTAAGCCTTCACGTGAAGTTTCATGGCAAGACGACTCATTTTCTATTTTTCACAATTTTTGAAACTTTTTATGGTTCGGGATATTTTAAAATTTTTTCGGAAGGAGTTTTGGCCCCAAACTTGGTAGACGTGATCCATGTATTTTTTTTGGCATGCACAAAAAAATTCAGCTAAAAACTCGAAGTGTACAAGATTTTGTGACCATTTGAAAAAACTGTCTCCATTTCAGACACTTTAATTGCTACTGGCAGCAAACCTATAAAATCTCAAATGCTCGTTAAGGGGTTGTGAGTTCTCAAGGTTTGATGAGGGATAGGGGGCCAATATAAGGGCCAAGTACCAGCACCCATCGCACATCATGTGTGCACACCACCCCCGACCGCCCCGATCGCCGGAACCCCAATGCCGCCGGTCAGGTTCTCCGACTATGCTCCGGTGATGGTGCCCCGGCAAAGAAAAATGCGGCACCAGGACATGCCCGAGCCCAGCATGTGCTGCCGCAACCCTCTGTCAGGTCCAATCTTAGACTGGGAATGAACTTTGTATGCTTAGACTGGGAATGAACTCTGTATGCCTAAGTCAACCCACGAAACAAGCGTGCGGGTGCTCAGCTGGCCAGAGGGTGGGATGCGCAAGTCGGGGATCGACCGGGTTCCCCTCTGCGTGTTGTCGATCCTGCTGTCGAAACCCTCGATCTGGTCTCATCTTAGACTTGGAATGAACTCCGTATGCCTAAGCCAACCGACAAAACGAACGGGCAGGCGGGCAGGCGAGCATTATGTCGGCCAGAGAGACGGGATGCGCATGCCGTGGATCGATAGGTCGGTAGGTGGGTTTAGGCACATCTTCATATTTCTGCATGCCAATCCCATTTTTTGGGCTTGTAAATTCATACAATGGTCCCTTAAGCTTTCACGGTGAAGTTTCTATGGCAAGACCGACTCGTATTTCTATTTTCCATGATTTCAAAACTTTTTATGGTTCGGGATTCTTTTAAATTTTTTTCGAAAGGAGTTTTGGCCCCAAACTTGGTAGATATGATTCCTTGTATTTCTTTGCTTTGGCATACAAAAAACAGTCAGCTAAAAACTCGAGGGAGTGCCACAGAATTTTGTAGGCGATTTGAAGAAAAGTGTCCCCGTTCAAACACTTTAATGGCTTACTGAGCAAACCTGTAAAATCTCAAAATGCTCTTTAAAGGGGGTGGTGAGCTTCTCGACGATTTGATGAGGGATAGGGGGCCAATATAAGGGCCAGTACCAGCACCCATCCCACATTCATGGTGCGCTACACCTCCCCGTCCCCCAGATAGCTAGAAGCCAGTGCCATCGGTCAGGTTCTCCGGTGATGGTGCCCCAGCGAAGAAAAATGCGGCACCAGTAAATGCCCGAGCCCAGCATGTGCTGCCACAACCATTGGTCCGATCCGATCTTAGACTGGGAATGAACTCCGTATGCTTAGACTGGGAATGAACTTCGTATGCTTAAGAAGTCAACCCATAACACAAGTGTGCGAGCGCTCAGCCGGCCAGAGGGGCGGGATGCACAAGCCGGGGATCGATCGGGTGCCCTTCTATGTGCTACCGATCCTACTGCCACAACCCTTGGTCTGGATCAATCTTAGACTGGGAATGAACTCCGTATGCCCAAGCCAACCGACAAAACGAGCGTGCAGGCGGATGGGCGGGCACTATGTCGGCCAGAGAGACGGGATGCGCAAGCCGTGGATCGATAGGGTGGTAAGTGGGTTTAGGCACATCTTCATATTTCTGCATGCCAATGCCATTTTTATGGCTTGTAAATTCATACAATGGTCCCTCAAGCCTTCACGTGAAGTTTCATAGCAAGACGACTCGTTTTTTATTTTTCATGATTTTTGAAACTTTTTACAGTTCGGGATTTTTTAAAATTTTTTCAAAAAAAGTTTTGGCCGTAAACTTGGTAGACATGATACTTGTATTTTTGTTGGCATGCACGAAAAAAATTCAGCTAAAAACTCGAAGTGTACAATATTTTGTGACCATTTGAAAAAAGTGTCCCCATTTCAGACACTTTAATGGCTACTGGTAGCAAACTTGTAAAATCTCAAATGCTCTTTAAGGGGGTGTGAGTTCTCGAGGATTGATTAGGGGTAGGGGGCCAATATAAGCACCAAGTACCAGCACCCATCGCACATCATGTGCGCACACCCCATGGCCCCCGATCGTCGAAACCCCAATACCGCCTGTCAGGTTCTCTGGTGATGCTACGGCGATGGTGCCTCGATGAAGAAAAATGTGGCACCAGCACATGCTCGAGCCCAGCATGTGCTGTTGCAACACTCGGTCCAATCCGATCTTAGACTGGGAATGAACTTCGTATGCTTAGACTGGGAATGAACTCCGTATGCCTAAGTCAACCCATGAAACAAGCATGCTGGTGCTCAACCGGCCAGAGGGGCGGGATGCGCAAGCTGGGGATCGGTCGGGTCCCCCTCTGTGTGCTGTCGATCCTGCTGCCGCAACCATCGGTCTGGTCCAAACTTAGACTGGGAATGAACTCTGTATGCCTAAGCCAACCGATGAAAGAAGCGGGCGGGCGGGCGGGCGTGCGAGCACTATGCCAGCCAGAGAGACGGGATGCGCATGCCGTGGATCGATAGGTTGGTAGGTGGGTTTTGGAACATCTTCATATTTCTGCGTCCCAATGCCATTTTTATGGCTTGTAAATTCATACAATGGTCCCTTAAGCCTTCACGTGAAGTTTCATGGCAAGACAACTCGTTTTCTATTTTTCACGATTTTCAAAACTTTTTGCGGTTCGGGATTTTTTAAAATTTTTTCGGAAGGAGTTTTGGCCCCAAACTTGGTAGACGTGATCCTTGTATTTTTGTTGGCATGCACAAAAACATTCACTAAAAACTGCGAACTGTTACAAGATTTGTGCCCATTTGGCAAAAAAGTGTACCTATTTCGGACACTTTAATGGCTACTGGCAGCAACACTTGTAAAATATCAAATGCTCTTTAATTGGGGTGTGATTCTCGAGGCTCGCATGAATGGATAGGGGCCCAATATAAGGGCCAAGGTACCTGCACCCCCGCAACATCAATTGCAAACACCCTCCCCGGCCCCCGATTGTCGAAACCCCATGCCGCAGTCAGGTTCTCCGACGATGGTGCCCGACCGAAGAAAAATGCGGCACCAGCAAAATGCCTCGAGCCTAGCATGTGCTGCCGCAACCCTCGGTCTGATCGATCTAGATTGGGAATGAACTCCGTATGCCTAGACTGGGAATGAACTCCGTATGCCTAAGTGAACCACGGAAACAGCGTGCGGTGCTCAGCCGGCCAGAAGGACGAGATGCGCAAGCCGGGGATCTTCAAATTTCTGGATGCCAATGCCATTTTTATGGCTTGTAAATTCATACAATTGTCCCTTAAGCCTTCCTGTGAAGTTTCATGGCAAGACGACTCGTTTTCTATTTTTCACGATTTTTGAAACTTTTTACGGTTCGAGATTTTTTAAAATATTTTTGGAAGGATTTTTGGCTCCAAACTTTGTAGACATGATCTTTGTATTTTTGTTGGCAAGCACAAAAAAATTCAGCAAAAAACTCGAAGTGTACAAGATTTTGTGACCATTTGGAAAAAGTGTCCCCATTTCAGACACCTTAATGGCTACTGGCAGCAAACCTATAAAATCTCAAATGCTCTTTCTGGGGGTGTGAGTTCTTGAGGTTTGTGAGGGATAGGGGGCCAATATAAGTGCCAAGTACCTACACCCATCGCACATCATGTGCGCACACCCCCCGGCCCACCCGATCACCGGATCCCCAATGTCGCTAGTTAGGTTCTCCGACGATGCACAGACGATGGTGCCTCGGTGAAGAAAAATACGGCACCAGCACATGCTCGAGCCCAGCATGTGCTGTCACAACTCTTGATCTGGTCTGATCTTAGATTGGGAATGAACTCCGTATGATTAGACTGGTAATCAACTCTGTATGCCTAAGTTAACCCACGAAACGAGCGTGCATGCGCTCAGCCAGCCAGAGGGGTGGGATGCGCAAGCCGGGGATCGATCGGGTCCCCCTCTGCGTGCTGCTGATCCTGCTGCCACAACCCTTGGGCTGGTCCGATCTTAGATTGGGAATGAACTCCGTATGCCTAAGCCAACCGACGAAACGAGCAGGCGGGCGGGCGGGCGGGTGGGCACTACGTCGGCCAGAGAGACGGAATGTGCAAGCCGTGGATCGATAGGGTGGTAGGTGGGTTTCGGCACATCTTCATATTTCTACGTGCCAATGCCATTTTTGTGGCTTGTAAATTCATACAATGGTCACTTAAGCCTTTACGTGAAGTTTCATGGCAAGACGACTTATTTTCTGTTTTTCATGATTTTTAAAACTTTTTACGGTTCGGGATTTTTTAAAATTTTTTCGGAAGGATTTTTGGCCCCAAACTTAGTAGATGTGATCCTTGTATGTTTGCTAGCATGCACAAAAAAATTTAGCTAAAAACTCGAAGTGTACAAGATTTTGTGACCATTTGAAAAAAGTGTCCCCATTTCAGACACCTTAATGGCTACTGGTAGCGAACCTGTAAAATCTCAAATGCTCTTTAAGGGGGTGTGAGTTCTCGAGGTTTGATGAGGGATAGGGGGCCAATATAAGGGCCAAGTACCAGCACCCATCACACATCATGTGCGCACACCCCCCGGCCCCCCCGATCGTCGGAACCCCAATGCCACCGGTCAGGTTCTCTGACGATGCTCCGACGAAGAAAAATGGGGCACCAACACATGCCCGAGCCTAGCATCTGCTGTTGTAACCCTCAATCCGATCCGATCTTAGACTGGAAATGAACTCCGTATGCTTAGACTTGGAATGAACTGCATACGCCTAAGTTAACCCATGAAACGAGCGTGCGGGCGCTCAACCGGCCAGAGGGGCAGGATGCGCAAGCCGAGGATCGATCGGGTCCCCCTCTGCGTGTTGCCAATCATGTTGCCCTAACCCTCTGTTCGGTCTGATCTTAGACTAGGAATGAACTCCGTATGCCTAAGCCAACCGACGAAACGAGCGGGCGGGCGGGCTGGCGGGCACTATGCCGACCAGAGAGACAAGATGCGCAAGCCGTGGATCGATAGGGTGGTAGGTGGGTTTAGGCACATCTTCATATTTTGTGTGCCAATGCCATTTTTATGGCTTGTAAATTCATACAATGGTCCCTTAAGCCTTCACATGAAGTTTCATGGCAAGACGACTCGTTTTGTATTTTTCACGATTTTTGAAACTTTTTATGGTTCGGGATTTTTTAAAATTTTTTCGGAATGAGTTTTGGCCCCAAAGTTGGTAGATGCGATCCCTATATTTTTGTTGGTATGCACAAAACAATTCAGCTAAAAACTTGAAGTGTACAATATTTTGTGACCATTTGAAAAAAAGTGTCCCCATTTCAGACATTTTAATGGCTACTGGCAGCAAACCTGTAAAATGTCAAATGCTCTTTAAGGGGGTGTGAGTTCTCGAGGTTTGATAAGGGATAGGGGGCCAATATAAGGGCCAAGTACCAGCACCCATCACACATCATGTGTGCACACCCCCCGGCCCCTCGACCGACGGAACCCCAATGCCATCGGTCAGGTTCTCCGACGATGGTGCCTCGACGAAGAAAAATGTGGCACCAGCACATTACCGAGCCTAGCATGTGCTGCCGCAACCGTTGGTCTGGTTCGATCTTAGACTGGGAATGAACTCCATATGCTTAGACTGGGAATGAACTACGTCTGCCTATGTCAACCTACGAAATGAGCGTGCGGCCGTTCAGCCGGCTAGAGGGGCGGGATGCGTAAGCCGGGGATCGGTCGGGTCCCCCTCTGCATGCTGTCGATCCTACTACTGCAACCTTCGATCCAGTCCGATCTTAGACTGGGAATGAACTCTGTATGCCTAAGCCAACCGACAAAACGAGCGGGCGGGCGGGCATTACGCCGGCCAGAGAGACGGGATGCGCAAGCCGCGGATCGATAGGGTGGTAGGTGGGTTTAGGCACATCTTCATATTTATGCATGCCAATGCCATTTTTATGGCTTGTAAATTCATACAATGGTCCCTTATGCCTTCACGCGAAGTTCCATGGCAAGACGACTCGTTTTCTATTTTTCATGATTTTCAAAACTTTTTGCAGTTTGGGATTTTTTAAAATTTTCTCGGAAGGAGTTTTGACCCCAAGCTTGGTAGACATGATCCTTGTATTTTTTTTGGCATGCATAAAAAAATTCAGCTAAAAACTCGAAGTGTACAAGATTTTGTGACCATTTGAAAAAAGTGTCCCCATTTTAGACACTTTAATGGCTACTGACAGCAAACCTGTAAAATCTCAAATGCTCTTTAAGGGGGTGTGAGCTCTCGAGGTTTGATGAGGGATATGGGGCCAATATAAGGGCCAAGTACCAGCACCCATAGCACGTCGTGTGCGCACACCTCCCCCAGCCCCCCCGATCGTCGGAACCCCAATGCCACCGGTCAAGTTCTCCGACTATGCTCCGACGATGGTGCCTCGATGAAGAAAAATGTGGCACCTGCACATGCCCAAGCCCAGCATGTGCTGCTGCAACCTTCAGTCCGATCTGATCTTAGACTGGGAATGAACGTCATATGCTTAGACTGGGAATGAACTCCGTATGCCTAAGTCAACCCACGAAATGAGCGTGCGGGCGCTCAATCGACCAGAGGGACGGGATGTGCAAGGTGAGGATCGATCGGGTCCCCCTCTACGTGCTGCCGATCCTGCTGCCGCAACCCTCGATCCGGTCTGATCTTAGACTAGGAATGAACTCTGTATGCCTAAGCCAATCGACGAAACGAACGGGCAGACGGGCGGGCACTACGTCGGCCAGAGAGACGAGATGCGCAAGCCATTGATCGATAGGGTGGTAGGTGGGTTTAGGCACATCTTCATATTTCTGTGTGCCAATGCCATTTTTATGGCTTGTAAATTCATACAATGGTCCCTTAAGCCTTCACGTGAAGTTTCATGGCAAGACGACTCGTTTTGTATTTTTCACGATTTTTGAAACTTTTTATGGTTCGGGATTTTTTAAAATTTTTTCGGAAGGATTTTTGGCCCCAGACATTGTAGACGTGATCCTTCTATTTTTTTTGGCATGCACAAAAAAATTCAGCTAAAAACTCCAAGTGTACAAGATTTTGGGACCATTTGAAAAAAGTGTCCACATTTCAGACACTTTAATGGCTACTGGTAGCAAACCTGTAAAATCTCAAATGCTCTTTAAGGGGGTGTGAGTTGTCGAGGTTTGATGAGGGAGAGGGGGCCAATATAAGGGCCAAGTACCAGCACCGGTCGCACATCATGTGCGGACACCCCCCCGGCCCCCTTGATCGCCGGAACCCCAATGCCGTCGGTCAGGTTCTTCGATGATGCTCCGAAGATGGTGCCCCGACGAAGAGAAATACGGTACCAGCACTTGCCCGAGCCCAACATGTGCTGTCGCAACCTACGGTTCGGTCTGATCTTAGACTGGGAATGAACTCCGTATGCTTAGACTGGGAATTTACTTCATATGCCTAAGTCAATCCACGAAACGAGCGTACGGGTGCTCAGCCGGCCAGAGAGGCGGGATGCGCAAGCTGAGGATCGACCGAGTACCCCTCTGCATACTGCTGATCCTGCTGCCACAACCCTTGATTCGGTTGGAACATAGAATGGGAATGAACTCCGTATGCCTAAGCAAACTGACGAAACGAGCGAGCGGACGGGCGGGCGAGCACTACGCCAGCCAGAGAGACGGGATGCGCAAGCCGTGGATCGAAAGGGTGGTAGGTGGGTTTAGGCACATCTTCATATTTCTACATTCCAATGCCATTTTTATGGCTTGTAAATTCATACAATGGTCCCTTAAGCCTTCACGTGAAGTTTCATGGCAAGACGACTTGTTTTCTATTTTTCACGATTTTCAAAACATTTTGTGGTTCGGGATTTTTCAAAATTTTTTCGAAAGAAGTTTTGGTCCCAAACTTGGTAGACGTGATCCTTGTATTTTTGTAGGCATGCACAAAAAAATTCAGCTAAAAACTTCAAGTGTACAAGATTTTGCTACCATTTGAAAAAAGTGTCCCCATTTCAGACACTTTAATGGCTACTGGCAGCAAACCTATAAAATGTCAAATGCTCTTTAAAGGGGTGTGAGTTCTCAAGGTTTGATAAGGGACAGGGGGCCAATATAAGGGCCAAGTACCAGCACCCATCGCATATCATGTGTGCACACCCCCCGGCCCGCCCGATCACCGGAACCCCAATGTCGCTAGTTAGGTTCTCCGGCTATGCTCCGGCGATGGTGCCCCGGGGAAGAAAAATGCAGCACCAGCACATGCCCAAGCCCAGCATGTGCTGCCGTAACCCTCGGTCCGGTCCGATCTTAGACTATGAATGAACTCTGTATGCTTTGACTGGGAATGAACTCTGTATGCGTAAGTTAACCTATGAAACGAGTGTGCGGGCGCTCAACCAGCCAGAGAGGCAGGATGTGCAAGCCGAGGATCGGCCGGGTCCCCCTCTGTGAGCTGCCAATCCTGCTACCGCAACCATCGGTCTGGTCCGATCATAGACTGGGAATGAACTTCGTATGCCTAAGCCAACTGATGAAACGAGCGGGCTGGCGGGAAAGCGGGCACTACACCGACCAGAGAGACGAGATGCGCAAGCCGTGGATCGATAGTGTGGTAGGTGGGTTTAGGCACATCTTCATATTTCTGCATGCCAATGCCATTTTTATGGCTTGTAAATTCGTACAATGGTCCCTTAAGCCTTCACGTGAAGTTTCATGGCAAGACGACCCATTTTCTATTTTTCATGATTTTTGAAACTTTTTATGGTTCAGGATTTTTTATAATTTTTTTGGAAGGAGTTTTGGCCCCAAAGAATTAGATGTGATCCTTGTATTTTTGTTGGCTTGCACAAAAAGATTCAGCTAAAAACTCGAAGTGTACAAGATTTTGTGACCATTTGAAAAAAGTGTTCCCATTCCAGACACTTTAAGGGCTACTGGCAGCAAACCTGTAAAATCTCAAATGCTCTTTAAGGGGGTGTGAGTTCTCAAGGTTTGATGAGGGATAGGGGGCTAATATAAGGGACAAGTACCAGCACCCATCGCACATCATGTGCGCACACCCCCCTCTGGCCGCCCCGATCGCACATCATGCTGGGCTCGAGCATGTGCTGGTGCTGCAACCCTCAATCCGGTCTGATCTTAGACTGGGAATGAACTCCGTATAGCTAAGCCAACTGACAAAACGAGCGGGCGGGCACTACGTCGGCCAGAGAGACGGGATACGCAAGCCGTGGATCGATAGGGTGGTTGGTGGGTTTATGCACATCTTCATATTTTTACGTGCCAATGCCATTTTTATGGCTTGTAAATTCATACAATGGTCCTTTCAGCCTTCACGTGAAGTTTCATGGCAAGATGACTCGTTTTCTATTTTTCATGATTTTTGAAACTTTTTACGGTACGGGATTTTTTTAAATATTTTTGGAAGGAGTTTTGGTCCCAAACATGGTAGACGTGATCCTTGTATCTTTGTTGGCATGCACAAAAAAATTCAGCTAAAATCTCAAAGTGTACAAGATTTTGTGACCATTTGAAAAAAGTGTCCCCACTTCAGACACTTTCATGGCTACTGGCAGCAAACCTGTAAAATCTCAAATGCTCTTTAAGGGGGTGTGAGTTCTTGAGGTTTGATGAGGGATAGGGGGCCAAAATAAGGGCCAAGTACTAGCACCCATCGCACATCATTTGTGCACATGCCCCTCGGCCCCCCCGATCGCCTGAACCCCAAAGCCGTCGGTCAGGTTCTCTGGCGATGCTCCGGTGATGGTGCCCTAGTGAAGAAAAATACGGCACCAGCACATGCCCGAGCCCAGCTTGTGCTATCAGAACCCTCGATCGGCTCTGATCTTAGACTGGGAAAGAACTCTGTATGCTTGGACTGGGAATGAACTCCGTACGCCTAAGTCAACCCACGAAATGAGCGTGCGGGCGCTCAGCCGGTCGAAGGGGCGGGATGCGCAAGCCAGGGATCGGTCGGGTCCCCCTCTGCGTGCTATCAATCCTGCTGCCACAACCATCAGTCCGGTCTGATCTTAGACTAGGAATGAACTCCGTATGACTAAGCCAACTGACGAAACGAACGGACGGGTGGGCACGACGCTGGCCAGAGAGACGGGATGCGCAAGTCGTGGATCGATAGGGTGGTAGGTGGGTTTAGGCACATCTTCATATTTCTATGTGCCAATGCCATTTTTTTGGCTTGTCAATTCATACAATGGTCCCTTAAGCCTTCACGTGAAGTTTCATGGCAAGACGACTCGTTTTCTATTTTTCACGCTTTTCAAAACTTTTTACAGTTCGGGATTTTTTAAAATTTTTTTGGAAGGAGTTTTGGACCCAAACTTGGTAGACGTGATCCTTTTATTTTTGTTGGCATGCACAAAAACATTCAGCTAAAAACTCGAAGTGTACAAGATTTTGTGACCATTTGAAAAAGTGTCCCATTTCAGAACTTTAATGGCTACTGGCAGCCAACCTGTAAAATCTCAAATGCTCTTTAAGGGGGTGTGAGTTCTCAAGGTTTGATGAGGGATAGGGGGCCAATATAAGGCCAAGTACCAGCACCCATCGCACATCATGTGCGCACACCCCCTCGGCCCCCGATCGTCGGAACCCCAATGAACGGTCAGGTTCTCCGACGTTGCTCCGACGATGGTGCCTCGACGAAGAAAAATACGGCACCAGCACATGCCCCAGCCCAGCATGTGCTGCCAGTAAACCTTATGTCCAGTCCAGTCTTAGACTGAAAATGAACTTCGTATGCTTAATACTGGGAATGAAACTCCGTGTGGTCTTAGACTGGAATGAACTCCGTATAACTTAGTCGAAAAAACCCACCGAAACGAGCAAGCGGGTGCTCAGTCGCACAGGGGCGGATACGCAAGCTGGGATCGTCGGGTTGCCCTTTTGTGTGTTCCTATCCTGTTGTCCAACCCTTGGTCTAGTCTGATCTTAGCTAGGAATGAACTCCATATGTGCCTTCAGCTAACCAACGAAACGAAGCGGGCAGACAAGCGGAGGCAACTGAGCCGACCAATAGAGAGGGATGTGCAAGCCGTGGATCGGATAAGGTGGTAGGTGGGTAGGCACATCTTCATAATTTCTATGATGCCGATGCATTTTTATGGCTTGTAAATTCATACAATGGTCCCTTAAACATTCACTGTGAAGTTTTCATGGCAAGACGACTCGTTTTCTATTTTTCACGATTTTTGAAACTTTTTACGGTTCAAGATTTTTTAAAATTTTTTCAGAAGGAGTTTTGGCCCCAAACTTGGTAGACATGATCCTTGTATTTTTGTTGGCATGCACAAAAAAATTCAGCTAAAAACTCGAAGTGTACAAGATTTTGTCACCATTAGAAAAAAGTGTCCCCATTTCAGACACTTTAATGGCTACTGGCAGCAAACCTGTAAAATCTCAAAAGCTCTTTAAGGGGATGTGAGTTCTCAAGGTTTGATGAGGGATAGGGGGCCAATATAAAGGCCAAGTACCAGCACCCATCACACATCATGTACGCACACCCCCCGGGCCCCCCGATCGTCGGAACCCCAATGCCGCCGGTCAGGTTCTCCGACGATTGTGCCCCGACGAAGAAAAATGCGGCACCAGCACATGCCCGAGCCCAGCATGTGCTATCGTAACCCTCAGTCTGGACTGATCTTAGACTGGGAATGAACTCCGTATGCTTAGACTAGGAATGAACTCCGTATGCCTAAGTCAACCCACGAAACGAGCATGCGGGCGCTCAGCCAGCTAGAGGGGCGGGATGCACAAGTCGGGGATCGACCAGGTACCCCTCTGCATGCTGCCGATCCTACTGCCGCAACCCTCGGTCCAGTCCGATCTTAGACTGGAATGAACTCCGTATGCCTAAGCCAACCGATGAAACGAGCTGATGGGCAGGCGGGCGGGCACTACGCCGACCAGAGAGACAGGATGCGCAAGCCCTGGATCGATAGGGTGGTAGGTGGGTTTAGGCACATCTTGATATTTCTACATGCCAATGCCATTTTTATGGCTTGTAAATTCATACAATGTTCCCTTAAGCATGCACGTGAAGTTTCATGGCAAGTCGACTTGTTTTCTATTTTTCACGATTTTTTAAACTTTTTGCGGTTCGAGATTTTTTAAAATTTTTTCGAAAGGAGTTTTGGCCCCAAACTTGGTAGACATGATCCTTGTATTTTTGCTGGCATGCACAAAACAATTCAGCTAAAAACTCGAAGTGTACAAGGTTTGTGACCATTTGAAAAAAGTGTCCCCATTTCAGACACTTTAATGGCTACTGGCAGTAAACCTGTAAAATCTCAAATGCTCTTTAAGGGGGTGTGAGTTCTTGAGGTTTGATGAGGGATAGGAGGCCAATATAAGGGCCAAGTACCAGCACCCATCGAACATCATGTGCACAAACCCCCCCCGGCCCCCTCGATCATCGGAACCCCAATGCCGCTGGTCAGGTTCTCCGATGATGCTCCGACGATGGTGCCTCGGCGAAGAAAAACGCGGCACCAGCACAGGCACGAGCCCAGCATGTGCTATCACAACCCTCGGTCCGATCCGATCTTAGATTAGGAATGAACTCCATATGCTTAGACTGGGAGTGAATACCGTATGCCTAAGTCAACCCATAAAACGAGCGTACGGGCGCTCAACCGGCCAGAGGGGCGGGATGCGCAAGCCGGGGATCGGCTGGGTCCCCTTCTATGTGCTGCCGATCCTACTGCCGTAGTCCTCAGTCCGGTCCGATCTTAGACTGGAAACGAGCGGGCGGGTGGGCACCACGTCGGTCAGAGAGACGGGATGCGCAAGCCGTGGATCGATAGGGTGGTAGGTGGGTTTAGGCACATCTTCATATTTCTGTGTGCCAATGCCATTTTTATGGCTTGTAAATTCATATAATGGTCCCTTAAGCCTTCACATGAAGTTTCATGCCAAGATGACTCATTTTCTATTTTTCACGATTTTTGAAACTTTTTACGGTTTGGGATTTTTTAAAATTTTTTTGGAAGGTCTTTTGGCCACAACCTTGGTAAATGTGATCCTTGTATTTTTGTTGGTATGCACAAAAAAATTCAGCTAAAAACTCAAAGTGTTCAAGATTTTGTGACCACTTGAAAAAAGTGTCCCCATTTCAGACACTTTAATGGCTACTGGCAGCAAACCTGTAAAATCTCAAATGCTCTTTAAGGGGGTGTGATTCTCGAGGTTTGATGAGAGATAGGGGGCCAATATAAGGGCCAAGTACAAGCACCCATTGCACATCATGTGCGCACACCCCCCCAGCCTCCCCAAACGTCAGAACCTCAATGCTGTTGGTCAGGTTCTCCGGTGATGGTCCCCCTGTGCAGAAAAATGCGGCACCGACACATGCCCGAACCCAACATGTGCTGCTGCAACCCTCGGTCCGGTTCGATCTTAGATTGGGAATGAACTTCGTATGCTTAGACTGGGAATGAACATTGTATGCCTAAGTCAACCCACGAAACGAGCGTGCGGGTGCTCAACCGACCAGAGGGGCGGGATGCGCAAGTCGGGGATCGGCCGGGTCCCCCTCTATGTGCTGCCGATCATGCTGCCGCAACCCTCGGTCTGATATGATCTTAGACTGGGAATGAACTCCGTATGCCTAAGCCAACCGACAAAACTAACGGGCGGGCGGGCGGGTGGGCTCTACGCCGGCCAAAGAGATAGGATGCGCAAGCCGTGGATCGATAGAGTGGTAGGTGGGTTTAGGCACATCTTCATATTTCTGCGTGCCAATGCCATTTTTATGGCCTGTAAATTCATACAATGGTCCCTTAAGCCTTCACGTGAAGTTTCATGGCAAGACAACTCGTTTTCTATTTTTCACGATTTTCAAAACTTTTTGCGGTTTGGGATGTTTTGAAGTTTTTTTGGAAGGATTTTTGGCCCCAAACTTGGTAGACGTGATCCTTGTATTTTTTTTGGCATGCACAAAAAAATTCAGCTAAAAACTCGAAGTGTACAAGATTTTGTGACCATTTGAAAAAAGTGTCCCCATTTCAGACACTTTAATGGCTACTGGCAGCAAACCTGAAAAATCTCAAATGCTCTTTAAGGGGGTGTGAGTTCTCGAGGTTTGATGAGGGATAGGGGGCCAATATAAGGGCCATGTACCAGCACCCATCGCATATCATGTGCTCACACCCCCCCGCCCCCTCGATTGCCGGAACCCCAAGGTCGCCGGTAAGGTTCTTCGGCAATGCTCATGCGATGGTGCCCCGACGAAGAAAAATACGGCACCAGCACATGCCCAAGCCTAGCATGTGCTGTCGCAACCCTCAGTCCGGTCTGATCTTAGACTGGGAATAAACTCCATATGCTTAGACTGGGATTGAACTCCGTATGCCTAGGTCAACCCACGAAATGAGCATGCGGGCGCTCATTCGGCCAAAGGGGCGGGATGCGCAAGTCGGGGATCAACTTGGTCCCCCTCTATGTGCTATCGATCCTGCTGCTGCAACCCTTGGTCTGATCCGATTTTAGACTTGGAATGAACTCCGTATGCCGAGGCCAATCGATGAAACGAGTGGGTGGGCACTATGTCGGCCAGAGAGACGGGTTGCGCAAGCCATGGATCGATAGGGTGGTAGGTGGGTTTAGGCACATCTTCATATTTTTGTGTGCCAATGCCATTTTTATGGCTTGTAAATTCATACAATGGTCCCTTAAGCCTTCACGTGAAGTTTCATGGCAAGATGACTCATTTTCTATTTTTCAATATTTTCGGAACCTTTTGCGGTTCGAGATTTTTTAAAATTTTTTCAAGAGTTTTGGTCCCAAACTTGGTAGACGTGATCCTTGTATTTTTGTTGGCATGCACAAAAATATTCAGCTAAAAACTCGAATGGCTACTGGTAGGAAACCTGTAAAATCTCAAATGCTCTTTAGGGGGGTGTGAGTTCTCGAGGTTTGATGAGGGATAGGGGCCCAATATAAGGGCCAAGTATCAGCACCCATCGCACATCACGTGCGCACACGCCCCCCCGACCCCCCGATCGCTGGAACCCCAATGCCGTCGGTCAGGTTCTCTGGTGATACTCCGATGATGGTGCCCCGACGAAGAAAAATATGGCACCAGTACATGACCGAACCCAGGATGTGCTGTCGCAACCCTTGATCTGGTCTAATCTTAGACTGGGAATGAACTCCGTATGCCTAAGCCAACCGACGAAATGAGTCGGCGGGCGGAAGGGCGGGCACTACGTCGACCAGAGAGACGGGATGCGCATGCCATGGATCGATAGGGTGGTAGGTGGGTTTAGGCACATCTTCATATTTCTTTGTGCCAATGCCATTTTTATGGCTTGTAAATTCATGCAATGGTCCCTTAAGCCATCACGCGCAGTTTCATGGCAAGACGACTCGTATTCTATTTTTTACGATTTTTGAAACTTTTTACGATTCAGGATTTTTTTAAATTTTTTCGGAAGGAGTTTTGGATCCAACCTTGGCAGACGTGGTCCTTGTATTTTTGTTGGCATGCACAAAAAAATTCAGCTAAAAAATCAAAGTGTACAAGATTTTGTGACCTTTTGAAAAAAGTATCCCCATTTCAGACAGTTTAATGGCAATTGGCAGCAAACCTGTAAAATCTCAAATGCTCTTTAAAGGGGTGTGAGTTCATGAGGTTTGATGAGAGATAGGGGGCCAATATAAGGGCCAAGTACCAGCACCCATCTCACATCATATGCACACAACCCCCCGGCCCCCCGATCGTCGGAACCCCAATGCCGCCGGTCAGGTTCTCCGACGATGCTCCGACGAAGGTGCCCCGACGAAGAAAAATGTGGCACCAGCACATGCCCGACCCCAGATGTGCTGCCGTAACCCTTGGTCTAGTTCGATCTTAGACTGGGAATGAACTTCGTATGCCTAAGTCAACCCACGAAACGAGCGTGCGGGCGCTAAGCCAGCCAGAGGGGCGGGATGCGCAAGTTGGGGATCGACCGGGTCCCCCTCTGCGTGCTATCGATCTTGCTGCTGTAACCCTCAGTCTGGTCCGATCTTAGACTAGGAATGGACTACGTAAGCCTAAGCTAGCTGACGAAATGAGCTGGCGGGCGGACGGGCGGGATGCGCAAGCCACGGATTGATAGGGCGGTAGGTGGGTTTAGGTACATCTTCATATTTCTAAATGCCAATGCCATTTTTATGGCTTGTAAATTCATACAATGGTCCCTTAAGCCTTCACGTGCAGTTTCACGGCAAGACGACTCGTATTCTATTTTTCACGATTTTTGAAACTTTTTGCGGTTCAAGATTTTTTTAAATTTTCTCGGAAGGATTTTTGGCCCCAAACTTGGTAGACGTGGTCCTCATATTTTTTTTCACATGCACAAAAAAATTCAGCTAAAAACTTGAAGTGTACAGGATTTTGTGACCACTTGAAAAAAGTGTCCCCATTTTAGACAGTTTAATGGCAATTGGCAGCAAACTTGTAAAATCTCAAATGCACTTTAAAGGGGTGTGAGTTCTTGAGGTTTGATGAGGGATAGGGGGCCAATATAAGGGCCAAGTACCAAAACCCATCGCACATCATATGCGCACACCCCCCGACCCCCCGATCGTCGGAACCCCAATGCCATCGGTCAGGTTCTTCGACGATGCTCCGGCGATGGTGCCCCGACGAAGAAAAATATGGCACCAGTACATGCCCAAGCCCAACATGTGCTGCCGCAACTCTCGGTCTGGTTCGATCTTAGACTGGGAATGAACTCCGTATGCCTAAGTCAACCCACGAAACGAGCGTGCGGGCGCTCAGCCAGCCAAAGGGGTGGGATGGGCAAGTCGGGGATCGACTGGGTCCCCCTCTACGTGCTGTCCATCCTATTGCCACAACCCTCGGTCTGGTCCGATCTTAGACTAGGAATGAACTCCGTAAGCCCAAGCCAACCGACGAAATGAGTTGGCGGGCGGACGGGCGGGATGCACAAGCCATGGATTGATAGGACAGTAGGTGGGTTTAGGCACATCTTCATATTTCTGCATGCCAATGCCATTTTTATGGCTTCTAAATTCATACAATGGTCCCTTAAGCCTTCACGTGCAGTTTCACGGCAAGACGACTCGTATTCTATTTTTCATGATTTTTGAAACTTTTTACAGTTCGGGATTTTTTAAAATTTTTTTGGAAGGTGTTTGGGCCCCAAACTTGCCAGATGTGATCCCTGTATTTTTGTTGGGATGCATAAAAACATTCAGCTAAAAACTCAAAGTGTACGAGATTTTGTGACCATTTGAAAAAAGTGTTCCCATTCCAGACACTTTAACGGCTACTGGCAGGAAACCTGTAAAATCTCAAATGCTCTTTAAGGGGGTGTGAGTTCTTAAGGTTTGATGAGGGATAGGGGGCCAATATAAGGGCCAAGTACCAGCACCCATCGCACATCATGTGCGCACACCCCCCGTCCCCCCGATCACCGGAACCCTAATGCCGTCGGTCAGGTTCTTCGACGATGCTTCGACGATGGTGCCCCGACAAAGAAAAATGCGGCACCAGCACATGCTCGAGCCCAGCATGTGCTACCGTAACCTTTGGTCTGGTTCGATCTTAGACTGGGAATGAACTCCGTATGCTTAGATTGCGAATGAACTCCGTATGCCTAAGTCAACCCACAAAACGAGCGTGCGGGCGCTCAGTCGGCCAAAGGGGTGGGATGTGCAAGCCGAGGATCGGCCGGGTCCCCTTCTACGTGCTGCCGATCCTGCTGTCACAACCCTCGGTCTGGTCTAATCTTAGACTAGGAATGAACTCTGTATGCCTAAGCCAACTGATGAAACAAGCGGGCGGGCGGACGGGCGGGCATTACGTCGGCCAGAGAGACGGGATGCGCAAGCCGTGGATTGATAGGGTGGTAGGTGGGTTTAGGCACATCTTAATATTTCTTCATGCCAATGCCATTTTTATGGCTTGTAAAATCATACAATGGTCTCTTACGCCTTCACGTGAAGTTTCATTGGAAGACGACTCGTTTTCTATTTTTCACGATTTTTGAAACCTTTTGCGGTCCGGGATTTTTTAAAATTTTTTCCAATGGAGTTTTGGCCCCAAACGTGGTAGACATGATCCTTGTATTTTTTTTGGCATGCACAAAAAAATTCAGCTAAAAACTCGAAGTGTACAAGATTTTGTGACCCTTTGAAAAAAGTGTCCCCATTCTAGACACTTTAATGGCTACTGGCAGTAAACCTATAAAATCTCGAATGCTCTTTAAGGGGGTGTGAGTTCTCGAGGTTTGATGAGGGATAGAGGGCCAATATAAGGGCCAAGTACCAGCACCCATCGCACATCATGTGCGCACACCCCCCCGGCCCCCCGATTGTCGGAACCCTAATGCCGCCGGTCAGGTTCTTCGACGATGCTCCTGCAATGGTGCCCCAATGAAGAAAAATATGGCACCAACACATGCCCGAGCCCAGCATGTGCTGCCGTAACCGTTGGTCCGGTCCGATCTTAGACTGGGAATGAACTCCATATGCCTAAGTCAACCCACGAAATGAGCTTGCGGGAGCTCAACCGGCCAGAGCGGTGGGATGCGCAAGCCAGGGATCGATCGGGTCCCCCTCTGCATGCTACCGATCCTGCTGTCGTTACCCTCGGTCCGATCCAAATGACGAAACGAGTGGGGGGTGGGCAGACGGGTGCTACGTTGGCCAGAGAGACGGGATGCGCAAGCCGTGGATCGATAGGGTGGTAGGTAGGTTTAGGCACATCTTCATATTTTTGGGTGCAATGCCATTTTTATGGCTTGTAAATTCATACAATGGTCCCTCAAGCCTTCACATGAAGTTTCATGGCAAGACGACTCATTTTCTATTTTTCATGATTTTTGAAACTTTTTGCGGTTCGGGATTTTTTAAAATATTTTCGGAAGGAGTTTTGGCCCAAACTTGGTAGATGTGATCCTTGTATTTTTGTTGGAATGCATAAAAAAATTCAGTTAAAAACTCGAAGTGTACAAGATTTTGTGACCATTTGAAAAAAGTGTCCCCATTTCAGACACTTTAATGGCTACTGGCAACAAACCTATAAAATCTCAAATGCTCTTTAAGGGGGTGTGAGTTCTCGAGGTTTGATGAGGGATAGGGGGCCAATATAAGGGCCAAGTACCAGCACCCATCGCACATCATGTGCGCACACCCCCCGGCCCCCCCGATCGTCGGAACCCCAATACCGCTGGTCAGGTTCTCCGACGATGCTCCGACGATGCTGCCCTGATGAAGAAAAATACGGCACCAGCACATGCCCGAGCCCAGTATGTGCTACCATAACCATTGGTCTGATCCGATCTTACACTGGGAATGAACTCCGTATGCCTTAGTCATCCCACGAAACGAGCTTGCGGGCATTCAACCAGCCAGAGCGATGGGATGCGCAAGCCAGGGATCGATCGGGTCCCCCTCTGCGTGCTACTGATCCTGCTACCGTAACCCTTAATCTGATCCAACCGACGAAATGAGCGGGGGGGCGGGCAAGCGGGCACTACGTCGGCCAAAGAGACGGGATGCGCAAGCCATGGATCGATAGGGTGGTAGGTGGGTTTAGGTACATCTTCATATTTTTAAGTGCCAATGCGATTTTTATGGCTTGTAAATTCATACAATGGTCCCTCAAGCCTTCACATGAAGTTTCATGGCAAGACGACTTGTTTTCTATTTTTCACGATTTTTGAAACTTTTTACAGTTCAGGATTTTTTAAAATATTTTCGGAAGGAGTTTTGGCCCAAACTTGGTAGACGTGATCCTTGTATTTTTATTGGCATGCATAAAAAAATTCAGCTAAAATCTCAAAGTGTGCAAGACTTTTGTGACCATTTGAAAAAAGTGTCCCCATTTCAGACACTTTAATGGCTACTGGCAGCAAACCTGTAAAATCTCAAATGCGCTTTAAAGGGGTGTGAGTTTTTGAGGTTTCATGAGGGATAGGGGCCAATGTAAGGGCCAAGTACCAACACCCATCGCATATCATGTGCTCACACCCCCCACCCCCTCGATCGTCGGAACCCCAAGGCCGTCGGTTAGGTTCTTCGGCAATGCTCCGATGATGGTGCCCCAGTGATTAAAAATACGGCACCAGCACATGTTCGAGCCCAGCATGTGCCGTCGCAACCCTCGGTCCGGTCCGATCTTAGACTGGGAATGAACTCCATATGCCTAGGTCAACCCACGAAGCGAGCGTGCGGGCGCTCATTCGGCCAGAAGGGCGGGATGCGCAAGCCGAGGATCGATCGGGTCCCCTTCTACGTGCTGTCAATCTTGCTACCGCAACCCCTGGTCCGATCCAATTTTGGACTGGGAATGAACTCCGTATGCCTAAGCCAACTGATGAAACGAGAGGGCGGGCGGGCGGGCACTATGCCGACCAGAGAGACGGGTTGCGTAAGCCGTGGATCGATAGGGTGGTAGGTGTGTTTAGGAACATCTTAATATTTTTGCATTCCAATGCCATTTTTAAGGCTTGTAAATTCATACAATGGACCCTTAAGCCTTCACGTCAAGTTTCATGGCAAGACGACTCGTTTTCTATTTTTCACGATTTTCAAAACTTTTTGCGGTTCGGGATTTTTTTTAATTTTTTCAAAAGGAGTTTTGGCCCCAAACATGGTAGACGTGATCCTTGTATTTTTGTTGGCATGCACAAAAAAATTCAGCTAAAAACTCGAAGTGTACAAGATTTTGTGACCATTTGAAAAGAGTGTCCCCATTTCAGACACGTTAATGGCTACTGGCAGGAAGCCTGCAAAATCTCAAATGCTCTTTAAGGGGGTGTGAGTTCTCGAGGTTTGATGATGGATAGGGGGCCAATATAGGGGCCAAGTACCAGCACCCATCGCACATCATATGCGCACACCCCCTGGCCCCCCCGATCACCGGAACCCCAATGCCGTCGGTCAGGTTCTCCGACGATGCTCCAGCGATGGTGCCTCGACGAAGAAAAATGCAGCACCAGCACATGCCCGAGCCTAGCATGTGCTACCGCAGCCCTCGGTCCCATCCAATCTTAGACTGGGAATGAACTCCGTATGCTTAGATTGGGAATGAACTTCGTATGCCTAAGTCAACCCCCGAAACGAGCGTGCGGGCACTCAGTCGGCCAGAGGGGCAGGATATGCAAGTCGGAGATCGGTCGGGTCCCCCTCTACATCCCGCCAATCCTGCTGCCGCAACCCTTTATCTGGTCTGATCTTAGACTTGGAATGAACTCTGTATGCCTAAGCCAACCGACGAAACGAGCGGACGGGCAGGCGGGCACTACGCCGACCAGAGAGACGGGATGCGCAAGCCGTGTATCGATAGGGTGGTAGGTGGGTTTAGGCACATCTTCATATTTTTGCATGCCAATACCATTTTTATGGCTTGTAAATTCATACAGTTGTCCCTTAAGCCTTCACCTGAAGTTTCATGGCAAGACGACCCATTTTCTATTTTTCATGATTTTTGAAACTTTTTACGATTCGGGATTTTTTAAAATTTTTTCAGAAGGAGTTTTGGCCCCAAACTTGGTAGACGTGATCCTTGTATTTTTTTTGGCATGCACAAAAAAATTCAGCTAAAAACTCGAAGTGTACAAGATTTTATGACCATTTGAAAAAAGTGTCCCCATTTTAGACAGTTTAATGGCTACTGGCAGGAAACCTGCAAAATCTCAAATGCTCTTTAAAGGGCTGTGAGTTCTTGAGGTTTGATGAGGGATAGGGGGCCAATATAAGGGCCAAGTACCAGCACCCATCACACATCATGTGCGCACACCCCCCGGCCACTCCCAATCGTCGGAACCCCAATGCCGCCGATCAGGTTCTTCGTTGATCCTCCGAGATGGTGCCCCAGCGAAGAAAAATGCGGCACCAGCACATGCCTGAGCCCAGCAGGTGTTGCCGCAACCCTCGGTCTGGTCCGATCATAGACTGGGAATGAACTCGCTATGCTTAGACTGGGAATGAACCTCGTATGCCTAAGTCAACCCACGAAACGAGCGTACGGGCGCTCAGCCGGCCAGAGGGGCGGGATGCGCAAGCCAAGGATCGATCGGGTCCCCCTCTGCGTGCTGCCAATCCTGTTGTAGTAACCCTCAGTTCGGTCTGATCTTATACTGGGAATGAATTCCGTATGCCTAAGCCAACCGACGAAATGAGCGGACGGACGGGCGGTGGGCACTACACCGACTAGAGAGACGGGATGCGCAAGCCGTGGATCGATAGGGTGGTAGGTGGGTTTAGGCACATCTTTATATTTCTACGTGCCAATGCCAATTTTTATGGCTTGTAAATTCATACAACGGTCCGTTAAGCCTTCACGTGAAGTTTCATGGCAAGACGACTCGTTTTTTATTTTTCATGATTTTCAAAAACTTTTTACGGTTCAGGAGTTTTTTAAATTGTTTTGGAAGGATTTTTGGCCCCAAACTTGGTAGACATGATCCTTGTATTTTTTTTGGCATGAACAAAAAAAATCAGCTAAAAAGTCGAAGTGTACAAGATTTTGTGACCATTTGAAAAAAGTGTCCCCATTTCAGACACTTTAATGGCTACTGGCAGCAAACCTGTAAAATCTCAAATGCTCTTTAAGGGGGTGTGAGTTCTTAAGGTTTGATGAGGGATAGGGGGCCAATATAAGGGCTAAGTACCAGCACCCATCGCACATCATGTGCGGACACCCCCCCGGCCCCCCTGATCGTCAAAACCCTAATGCCGCCGGTCAGGTTCTCCGGCGAAGCTCCGGCGATGGTGCCCCGGTGAAGAAAAATGCGGCACCAGCACATGCCCGAGCCCAGCATGTGCTATCGTAACCCTCGATCAAGTCCGATCTTAGACTGGGAATGAACTTCGTATGCTTAGACTGGGAATGAACTCCGTATGCCTAAGTCAACCCACGAAATGAGCGTATGGGCGCTCAGTCAGCCAAAGGGGTGGGATGCGCAAGCCGGGGATAGGTCAGATCCCCTTCTGCGTACTGCTGATCCTGCTGCCACAACCTTCGGTCTGGTATGATCTTAGACAGGGAAATGAACTCCGTTTGCCTAAGCCAATCGACGAAACGAGCAGACGGGCGGATGGGCGGGCGCTACGTCGGAAAGAGAGACGGGATGCGCAAGCCGTGGATCGATAGGGTGGTAGGTGGGTTTAGGCAGATCTTCATATTTTTGCATGCCAATGCCATTTTTATGGCATGTAAAATCATACAATGGTACGTTAGGCCGTCACGTGAAGTTTCATGGCAAGGTGACTCGTTTTCTATTTTTCATGATTTTTAAAACATTTTGCGGTTCGGGATTTTTTTAAAATTTTTTCGGGAGGATTTTTGGCCCCAAACTTGGTAGACGTGATCCTTGTAATTTTTTTGGCATGCACAAAAAAATTCAGCTAAAAACTCGAAGTGTACAAGATTTTGTGACCATTTGAAAAAAGTGTCCCCATTTCAGACACTTTAATGGCTACTGGCAGCAAACCTGTAAAATCTCAAATGCTCTTTAAGGGGTTGTGAGTTCTTGAGGTTTGATGAGGGATAGGGGGCCAATATAAGGGCAAAGTTCCAGCACCCAACGCACATCATAAGCGCACACCCCCCGACCCCCTCGATCATCGGAACCCCAATGCCGCCGGTCAGGTTCTCCGGCGATGCTCCGACAATGGTGCCTCGGTGAAGAAAAATACGGCACCAGCACGTGCGCGAGCCAAGCATGTGATGTCGCAACCCTCGGTCTGGTCCGATCTTAGACTGGGAATGAACTCCGTATACTTAGACTGGGAATGAACTCCATCTCCCTAAGTCAACCCATGAAACGAGCGTGCAGGCGCATAGCCGGCCAGAGGGACGGGATGCGCAAGCCAGGGATCGGCCGGGTCCCCCTCTATGTGCTGTCGATCCTGTTGCCACAACCATCAGTCTGTTCTGACCTTAGACTGGGAATGAACTTCGTATGCCTAAGCCAACCGATGAAACGAGCAGGCGGGCGGGCAGGTGGGCGGGCGGGCTGGCGCTACGCCGGTCAGAAAGACGAAATGCGCAAGTCGTGGATCGATAGGGTGGTAGGTGGGCTTAGGCACATCTTCATATTTCTGCCTGCCAATGCCGTTTTTATGGCTTGTAAATTCATACAATGGTCCCTTAAGCCTTCACGTGAAGTTTCATGGCAAGACGACTCGTTTTCTATTTTTCACGATTTCTGAAACTTTATACTGTTCGGGATTTTTTAAAATTTTTTCGGAAGGATTTTTGTCCCCAAACTTGGTAGACGTGATCCTTGTATTTTTGTTGGCATGCTCAAAAAAATTCATCTAAAAACTCAAAGTGTACAAGATTTTGTGATGATTTTAAAAAGTGTCCCCATTTCAGACACTTTAATGGCTACTGGCAGCAAACCTGTAAAATCTCAAATGCTCTTTAAGGGGGTGAGAGTTCTCGAGGTTTGATGAGGGATAGGGGGCCAATGTGAGGGCCAAGTACCAGCACCCATCGCACATTATGTGCGCACAGCCCCCCGACCCCCCGATCGTCGGAACCTCAATGCCGTCGGTCAACTTCTCCGGCGATGGTGCCCCGGTGAAGAAAAATATGGCACCACCACATGGCCGAGCCCAGCATGTGCTGCCGCAACCCTCGGTCCGGTCCGATCTTAGCTTAGGAATGAATTCCGTTTGCCTAAGTCAAACTACGAAATGAGCGTGCGGGCGCTCAGCCGGCCAGAAGGGTGGGATGGGCAAGCCAAGGATCGATCGGTTCCCCCTCTGCGTGCTGCCGATCCTACTACTGCAAACCTCGGTCTGGTCCATTCTTAGATTGGGAATGAACTCCGTATGCCTAAGCCAACCGACAAAAAGAGTTGGCGGGCGGGCGGGCACTACCTCGGCCATAGAGACGAGATGCGTAAGCCATAGATCGATAGGGTGGTAGGTGGGTTTAGGCACATCATCATATTTCTGCTTGAAAATACCATTTTTATGGCTTGTAAATTCATACAATGGTCCCTTAAGCCTTCACGTGAAGTTTCATGGCAAGACGACTTGTTTTCTATTTTTCACGATTTTTGAAACTTTTTAGGGTTTGACATTTTTTAAATTTTTTTCGAAATGATTTTTGGCCCCAAACTTGGTAGACATGATCCTTGTATTTTTGTTAGCACGCACAAAAAAATTCAGCTAAAAACTCGAAGCGTACAAGATTTTGTGATCATTTGAAAAAAGTGTCCCCATTTTAGACACTTTAATGGCTACTGGCAACAAACCTGTAAAATCTCAAATGCTCTTTAAGGGGGTGCGAGTTCTCGAGGTTTGATGAGGGATAGGGGGCCAATCTAAGGGCCAAGTACCAGCACCCATCACACAACATGTGCGCCACCCCCGACCCCCCCGATCGTCGGAACCCCACTGCCATCGGTTAGATTCTCCAACGATGGTGCCCCGACGAAGAAAAATGTGGCACCAGCACATGCCCGAGCCCAGCATGTGCTGCCGCAACCCTCGGTCTGGTCTGATCTTAGATTAGGAATGAACTTCGTATGCTTAGACTGGGAATGAACTCCGTATGCCTAAGTTAACCCACGAAACGAGCGTGCGGGCGCTCAGCAGGCCAGAGGGTTGGGATGCGTAAGCCGAGGATCGGTCGGGTCCCCCTCTGCGTGCTCTTGATCCTGCTGCCACAACTCTCAGTTCGGTCCGATCTTAGACTGGGAATGAGCTCCGTATACCTAAGCCAACCGAAGAAACGAGCAGGCGGGTGGGCGGGCACTACGCCGACCAGAGAGACGGGATGCGCAAGCGTGTATCGATAAGGTGGTAGGTGGGTTTAGGCACATCTTCATATTTCTGTGTGCCAATGCCACTTTTATGGCTTGTAAATTCATACAATGGTCCCTTAAGCCTTCATGTGAAGTTTCATGGCAAGACGACTCATTTTCTATTTTTCACGATTTTTGAAACTTTATGCGGTTCGAGATTTTTTAAAATTTTTTCAGAAGGAGTTTTGTCCCCAAACTTGGTAGATGTGATCATTGTATTTTTGTTGGCATGCTCAAAAAAATTCATCTAAAAACTCGAAGTGTACAAGATTTTGTGACCATTTGAAAAAAGTGTCCCCATTTCAGACACTTTAATTGCTACTGACAGCAAACCTGTAAAATCTGAAATACTCTTTAAGAGGGTGTGAGTTCTCGAGGTTTGATGAGGGATAGGGGGCCAATATAAGGGCTAAGTACCAGCACCCATCGTACATCAAGTGCGCACACCCCCCCGGTCCCCCCAATCGCTGGAACCTCAATGTCGTCGGTCAGGTTCTTCGACGATGCTCCGGTGATGGTGCCCCGACGAAGAAAAATACGACACCAGCAAATGCCCAAGCCCAGTATGTGCTACCGTAACCCTCGGTCCGGTCTGATCTTAGACTGGGAATGAACTCCGTATGCTTAGACTGGGAATGAACTCCGTATGCCTAAGTTAACCCACGAAACGAGCATGCGGGTGCTCAGCCGGCCAGAGGGGCGGGATGCGCAAGCCAGGGATCGACCAGATCCCCTTCTACGTGCTGCCGATCCTACTGCTGCAACTCTCAGTCCAGTTCGATCTTAGATTGGGAATGAACTCCGTATGCCTAAGCCAACTGATGGAACGAACAGGCGGGCGGGCGGACGGGCGGGCCCTACGCCGGCCAGAGAGACGGGATGCGCAAGACGTGGATCGGTAGGGTGGTAGGTGGGTTTAGGCACATCTTCATATTTCTGCATGCCAATTCCATTTTTATGGCTTGTAAATTCATACAATGGTCCCTTAAGCCTTGACGTGAAGTTTCATGGCAAGACGACTCATTTTTTATTTTTCACGATTTTTGAAACTTTTTACGGTTCGGCATTTTTTAAAATTTTTTCGAAAGGAGTTTGACCCCAAACTTGGTAGACGTGATCCTTGTAGTTTTGTTGGTATGCACAAAAATATTCAGCTAAAAACTCGGAGCGTACAAGATTTTGTGACCATTTGAAAAAAGTGTCCCCATTTGAGACACTTTAATGGCTACTGGCAGCAAACCTATAAAATCCCAAATGCTCTTTAAGGGGATGTGAGTTCTCAAGGTTTGATGAGGGATAGGGGGCCAATATAAGGGCCAAGTACCAGCACCCATCTCACATCATGTGCGCCCACCCCCCGACCCCCCCGATCGCCGGAACCCCAATGTCGTCGATCAGGTTCTCCGGCGATGCTCCGACGATGGTGCCCCGACGAAGAAAAATGTGGCACCAGCACATGCCCGAGCCCAGCATGTGCTGCCGTAACCCTCGGTCCTGTCCGATCTTAGATTGGGAATGAACTTCGTATGCTTAGACTGGGAATGAACTTCGTATGCCTAAGTCAACCCACGAAACGAGCGTGCGGGTGCTCAGCCGACCAGAGGGGTGGGATGCGTAAGCCGAGAATCGGTCGGGTCCCCCTCTGCAAGCTACCGATCCTACTGCCACAACCCACGGTTCGGTTCAATCTTAGACTGGGAATGCACTCCGTATGCCGAAGCCAACCGATGAAAGGAGCGGGCGGGCGGGCGGGCAGGCACTACGCTGGCCAGAGGACGAGATGCGCAAGCCGTGGATTGATAAGGTGGTAGGTGGGTTTCTGCATGCCAATGCCATTTTTATGGCTGGTAAATTCATACAATGGTCCCTTAAGCCTTCACGTGAAGTTTCATGGCAAGACGACTCGTTTTCTATTTTTTAAGATTTTTGAAACTTTCTACGGTTTGAGATTTTTTAAAATTTTTTCGGAAGGAGTTTTGGCCCCAAACTTGGTAGACGTGATCCTTGTAGTTTTGTTGGCATGCAAAAAAATATTCAGCTAAAAACTCGAAGCATTCAAGATTTTGTGACCATTTCAAAAAAGTGTTCCCATTTTAGACACTTTAATTGCTACTGACAGCAAACCTGCAAAATCTGAAATGTACTTTAAGGGGGTGTGCGTTCTCGAGGTTTGATGAGGGATAGGGGGCCAATATAAGGGCCAAGTACCAGCACCCATCGCACATCATGTGTGCACACCCCCCGGCCCCCCCGATCGTCGGAAACCCCAATGCCGCCAGTCAGGTTCTCCGGCGATGCTCCGGTGATGGTGCCCCGACGAAGAAAAATGTGGCACCAGCACATGCCGGAGCCCAGCATGTGCTGCCGTAACCCTCTTTCCGGTCCGATCTTAGACTGGGAATGAACTCCATATACTTAGACTGGGAATGAACCTCGTATGCCTAAGTCAACCCACAAAATGAGCGTGCGGGCGCTCAGCCGGCCGAGGGGCAGGATGCGCAGGCCGGAGATCGATCGGGTCCCCCTTTGCGTGCTGCCGATCCTGTTGCTGCAATCCTCGGTCTGGTCTGGTCTTAGACTAGAAATGAACCCCATATGCCTAAGCCAACCGACGAAACGAGCGGACGGGCAGGCGGGCTGGCACTACGCCGACCAGAGAGACGGGATGCGCAAGCCGTGGATCGATAGGGTGGTAGGTGGGTTTTGGCACATCTTCATATCTTTGCATGCTAATGCCATTTTTATGGCATGTAAATTCATACAATGGTCCCTTAAGCCTTCACGTGAAGTTTCATGGCAAGACGACTCGTTTTCTATTTTTCACGATTTTTGAAACTTTTTACGATTTGGGATTTTTAAAAATTTTTTTGAAAGGAGTTTTGGCCCCAAACATGCTAGACGTGATCCTTGTATTTTTGTTCACTTGCACAAAAAAATTCAGCTCAAAACTAGAAGTGTACAAGATTTCGTGACCATTTGAAAAGTGTCCCCATTTCAGACACTTTAATGGCTACTGGCAACAAACCTGTAAAATCTCAAATGCTCTTTAAGGGGGTGTGAGTTCCGAGGTTTGATGAGGGATAGGGGGCCAATATAAGGGCTAAGTACCAGGACCCATAGCACATCATGTGCGCATACCCCCCCGACCCCCCCAATCGTCGGAACCCTAATGCCGCCAGTCAGGTTCTCCGACGATGCTCCGTCGATGCTGCCCCGATGAAGATAAATACGGCACCAGCACATGCCCGTGCCCAGCATGTGTTGCCGCAACCCTCGGTCTGGTCCGATCTTAGACTGGGAATGAACTCCGTGTGCCTAAGTCAACCCATGAAACAAGCATGCGGGCACTCAGCCAGCCAGAGGGGCAGGACGCACAAGCCGGGGATCGACTGGGTCCCCCTCTATGTACTGTCCATCCTGCTATCGTAACCCTTAGTCTGGTCTAATCTTAGACTGGGAAAGAACTCCGTACACCTAAGCCAATTGAGGGAACGAGCGGACGGGCGGACGGGTGGGCACTACGTCGGCCAGAGAGACGGGATGCGCAAGCCGTGGATCGATAGGGTGGTAGGTAGGTTTAGGCACATCTTCATATTTTAGCATTCCAGTGCCATTTTTTTGGCTTGTAAATTCATACAGTGGTCCCTTAAGCCTTCACGTGAAGTTTCATGGCAAGACAACTCGTTTTCTATTTTTCCTGATTTTTGAAACTTTTTACGGTTCAGGATTTTTTAAAATTTTTTCGGAAGGTGTTTTGGCCCCAAACTTGGTAGATGTGATCCTTGTATTTTCTTTGGAATGCACAAAATAATTCACCTAAAAAACTGGAAGTGTACAAGATTTTGTGACCATTTGAAAAAAGTGTCCCCATTTCAGACACTTTAATTACTACTGGCAGCAAACCTGTAAAATCTCAAATGCTCTTTAAGGGGGTGTGAGTTCTCCGAGGTTTGATGAGGGATAGGGGGCTAATATAAGGGCCCAAGTACGAGCACATCGCACCATCATGTGTGCAACACCCCCGCGGCCCCCCATCGTGGAACCCCAATGCCGGCCAGTCAGGTTCTCCGGCGATGCTTCCGGTGATGGTGCCCCCCGACGAAGAAAAATGTGGCACCAGCACATGCCGAGCCAGCATGTGCTGCCATAAACCCTTCTGGTCCGATCTTAGACTAGGAATGAACTCCAATAGTTTAGACTGGGAATGAATCGTATGCCTAAGTCAACCAGAACGAAACGGGGTGCCGGCATCAAATCCGGCAGAGGGGCAGGATGCGCAGCTGGAATCGGTCGGGTCCCCTTTGCATGCTACCGATCTTGCTAAATCCTCCGGTTCGGTCTGTAGACAAATGAGCGTGCAGCCCCGAGCGGACGGGCAGGCGGGCTGGCACTACGCCGACCAGAGAGACGGGATGCGCAAGCCGTGGATCGATAGGGTGGTAGGTGGGTTTTGGCACATCTTCATATCTTTGCATGCTAATGCCATTTTTATGGCATGTAAATTCATACAATGGTCCCTTAAGCCTTCACGTGAAGTTTCATGGCAAGACGACTCGTTTTCTATTTTTCACGATTTTTGAAACTTTTTACGATTTGGGATTTTAAAAATTTTTTTGAAAGGATTTTTGGCCCCAAAGATGCTAGACGTGATCCTTGTATTTTGTTCACTTGCAACAAAAAAATTCAGCTCAAACTAGAAGTGTACAAGATTTCGTGACCATTTGAAAAGTGTCCCCATTTCAGACACTTTAATGGCTACTGGCAACAAACCTGTAAAATCTCAAATGCTCTTTAAGGGGGTGTGAGTTCCGAGGTTTGATGAGGGATAGGGGGCCAATATAAGGGCTAAGTACCAGGACCCATAGCACATCATGTGCGCATACCCCCCCGACCCCCCCAATCGTCGGAACCCTAATGCCGCCAGTCAGGTTCTCCGACGATGCTCCGTCGATGCTGCCCCGATGAAGATAAATACGGCACCAGCACATGCCCGTGCCCAGCATGTGTTGCCGCAACCCTCGGTCTGGTCCGATCTTAGACTGGGAATGAACTCCGTGTGCCTAAGTCAACCCATGAAACAAGCATGCGGGCACTCAGCCAGCCAGAGGGGCAGGACGCACAAGCCGGGGATCGACTGGGTCCCCCTCTATGTGCTGTCCATCCTGCTATCGCAACCCTTAGTCTGGTCTAATCTTAGACTGGGAAAGAACTCCATACGCCTAAGCCAATTGAGGGAACGAGCGGACGGGCGGACGGGTGGGCACTACGTCGGCCAGAGAGACGGGATGCGCAAGCCGTGGATCGATAGGGTGGTAGGTAGGTTTAGGCACATCTTCATATTTTAGCATTCCAGTGCCATTTTTTTGGCTTGTAAATTCATACAGTGGTCCCTTAAGCCTTCACGTGAAGTTTCATGGCAAGACAACTCGTTTTCTATTTTTCCTGATTTTTGAAACTTTTTACGGTTCAGGATTTTTTAAAATTTTTTCGGAAGGTGTTTTGGCCCCAAACTTGGTAGATGTGATCCTTGTATTTTCTTTGGAATGCACAAAATAATTCAGCTAAAAAACTGGAAGTGTACAAGATTTTGTGACCATTTGAAAAAAGTGTCCCCATTTCAGACACTTTAATTACTACTGGCAGCAAACCTGTAAAATCTCAAATGCTCTTTAAGGGGGTGTGAGTTCTCGAGGTTTGATGAGGGATAGGGGGCTAATATAAGGGCCAAGTACCAGCACCCATCGCACATCATGTGCGCACACTCCCCTCGGCTCCCCCGATCGTCGAAACCCCAATGCCGTCAGTCAGGTTCTCCGGCGATGCTCTGGCGATGGTGCCGTGACGAAGAAAAATACGGCACCAGCACATGCCTGAGCCCAGCATGTGCTACCATAACCCTCGGTCCGGTCCGATCTTAGACTAGGAATGAACTCCATATGCTTAGACTGGGAATGAACTCCGTATGCCTAAGTCAACCAACGAAACGGGCGTGCGGGCACTCAGTCGGCCAGAGGGGCAGGATGCGCAAGCTGGGGATCGGTCGGGTCCCCTTCTGCATGCTACCGATCTTGCTACCACAACCCTCAGTTCGGTCTGATCTTAGACGAAATGAGCGGGCGGGTGGGCGGGCGGGCACTACGTCGACCAGAGAGACGGGATGTGCAAGCCGTGCATCGATAGGGTGGTAGGTGGGTTTAGGCACATTTTCATATTTCTGCGTGCCAATGCCATTTTTATGGCTTGTAAATTCATAGAATGGTCCCTTAAGCCTTCATGTGAAGTTTCATGGCAAGATGACTCGTTTTCTATTTTTCATGATTTTTGAAACTTTTTGCGGTTCGGGATTTTTTAAAAATTTTTCAGGAGTTTTGGCCCCAAACTTGGTATACGTCATTCTTGAATTTTTTTTGGCATGCACAAAAAAATTTAGCTAAAAATTTGAAGTGTACAAGATTTTGTGACCATTTGGAAAAAGTGTCCCCATTCCAGACACTTTAATGGCTACTGGTAGCAAAGCTGTAAAATCTCAAATGCTCTTCAAGGGGGTGTGAGTTCTCGTGGTTTGATGCGGTATAGGGGGCCAATATAAGGGCCAAGTACTAGCACCCATCGCATATCATGTGCGCACACCCCCCGGCCCCCCCGATCACCAGAACCCTAGTGCCATCGGTCAGGTTCTCCGGTGATGCTCCGACGATGGTGCCCCGACAAAGAAAAATACGACACCAGCACATGCCGAAGCCCTGCATATGTCATCGCAACCCTCGGTCTGATCCAATCTTAGACTGGGAATGAACTCCGTATGCCTAAGTCAACCCATGAAACGAGCGTGAGGGTGCTTAGCCGGCCAGAGGGGTGGGATGCGCAAGCCGGGGATCGACCGGGTCCTCCTCTGCATGCTATTGATCCTGCCACTGCTACCCTCAGTCTGGTCTGATCTTAGACTGGGAATGAAGTCCGTATGCCTAAGCCAACCGATGAAACGAGCGGGCGGGCGGGCGGGCACTACGCCGACCAGAGAGACGGGATACGCAAGTAGTGGATCGATAGGGTGGTAGGTGGGTTTAGGCACATCTTCATATTTCTGTGCGCCATTGCCATTTTTTTGGCTTGTCAATTCATACAATGGTCCCTTAAGCCTTCACGTGAAGCTTCATGGCAAGACAACTCATTTTCTATTTTTTACGATTTTTGAAACTTTTTGCAGTTCGAGATTTTTTTAATTTTTTTCAGAACACGTTTTGGCCCCAAACTTGGTAGACGTGATCCTTGTATTTTTTTTGGCAAGCAAAAAAAAATTCAGCTAAAAACTCGAAGTGTACAAGATTTTGTGGCCATTTGAAAAAAGTGTCCCCATTTCAGACACTTTAATGGCTACTGGCAGCAAACCTGTAAAATCTCAAATGCTCTTTAAGAGGGTGTGAGTTCTCAAGGTTTGATGAGGGATAGGGGGCCAATATAAGTGCCAAGTACCAGCACCCATCATACATCATGTGCGCACATCCCCCCAGCCCCCCCGATCATCGAAACCCCAATGCTGTCGATCAGGTTCTCTGGGGATCGTGCCCCGATAAAGAAAAATGTGGCACCAGCACATGTACTAGCCCAGCATGTGGTACCGCAACCCTCAGTTCGGTCCGATCTTAGACTGGGAATGAACTTCGTATGCTTAGACTGGGAATGAACTCCGTATGCCTAAGTCAACCCACGAAACGACCGTGCGGGCGCTCAGCCGACCAGAGGGGTGAGATGCGCAAGCTGAGGATCGACCGAGTACCCCTCTGTGTGC
>NW_019167915.1:20174864-20225901 GCF_002303985.1 Durio zibethinus | reverse complement strand
GTATGCCTGAGCCGACCGACGAAACGAGCGGGCGGGCGGGCAGGTGGGCATTACGCTGGCCAAGAGACGGGATGTGCAAGCCGTGGATCGATATGGTGGTAGGTTGGTTTAGGCACATCTTCATATTTTTCGTGCCAATGCCATTTTTATGGCTTTTAAACTCATACAATGGTCCCTTAAGCCTTCATGTGAAGTTTCATGGCAAGACGACTCATTTTCTATTTTTCACGATTTTTGAAACTTTTTGCGGTTTGAGATTTTTTAAAATTTTTTCGAAAAGCATTTTGGCCCCAAACTTGGCAGACGTGATCCTTGTATTTTTTTTGGCATGCATAAAAAATTTCAGCTAAAAACTCAAAGTGTACAAGATTTTGTGACCATTGGAAAAAAGTGTCTCGATTTCAAACACTTTAATGGCTAGTGGCAGCAAACATGTAAAATCTCAAATGCTCGTTAAGCGGGTGTGAGTTCTCGAGGTTTGATGAGGGATAGGGGGCCAATATAAGGGCCAAGTACCAGCACCCATCGCACATCATGTGCGTACCCCCCCGCGCCTCGATCGCCGGAACCCCAATGCCGTCGGTCAGGTTCTCCAAGGATGCTCCGGCGATGGTGCTCCGATGAAGAAAAATGCGGCACCAGCACATGCCCGAGCCCAGCAAGTGCTGCCGCAACCCTCGGTCTAGTCCGATCTTAGACTGTGAATGAACTCCGTATGCCTAAGCCAACCGATGAAACGAGCGGGCGGGTGGGCAGGCGGGCACTACGCGACCAGAGAGACGGGATGCGCAAGCCGTGGATCGATAGGGTGGTAGGTGGGTTTAGGCACATCTTTATATTTCTATGTGCCAATGCCATTTTTATGGCTTGTAAATTCATGCAATGGTCCCTTAAGCCTTCACGTGAAGTTTCATGGCAAGATGACTCGTTTTCTATTTTTCACGATTTTTGAAACTTTTTGCAATTCCAGATTTTTTAAAATTTTTTCGGAAGGAGTTTTAGCCCCAAACTTGGTAGACGTGATCCTTGTATTTTTTTTGGCATGCATAAAAAAATTCAGCTAAAAACTCGAAGTGTACAAGATTTTGTAACCATTTGAAAAAGTGTCCCCATTTCTGACACTTTAATGGCTACTGGCAGCAAACCCGTAAAATCTCAAATGCTCTTTAAGGGGGTGTGAGTTCTCGAGATTTGATGAGGGATAGGGGGCCAATATAAGGGCCAAGTAGCTGCACCCATCACACATCATGTGCGCACACCCCCGACCCCCTCGATTGCCGGAACCCCAACATCGTCGGTCAGGTTCTCCGGTGATGCTTTGGCGATGGTTCCCCGGCAAAGAAAAATATGACACAGCACAAGCAAGAGCCCAGCATGTGTTGTCGCAACCCTCAGCCCAGTCTGATCTTAGACTGGGAATGAACTCCATATGCCTAAATCAACCCATAAAACGAGCGTGCAGGTGCTCAGCCGGCCAGAGGGGCAAGATGCTCAAGCCGTGGATCGGTCGGGTCCCCTTCTACATGCTATCGATCCTGCTGCCGCAACCCTCAGTCCGGTCCGATCTTAGATTGGGAATGAACTCCGTATGCCTAAGCCAACCGATGAAACGAATGGGAGGGCGGGCGGGCGGGCACTAGGTCGACCAGAGAGACGGGATGCGTAAGCCGTAGATCGATAGGGTGGTAGGTGGGTTTAGGCACATCTTCATATTTCTGCATGCCAATGCCATTTTTATGGCTTGTAAATTCATACAATGGTCCCTTAAGCCTTCACGTGAAGTTTCATGGCAAGACGACTCGTTTTCTATTTTTCATGACTTTTGAAACTTTATGCGGTTCAGGATTTTTTAAAATTTTTTTGGAAGGATTTTTAGCCCCAAACTTAATAGACGTGATCCTTGTATTTTTGTTGGCATGCGCAAAAAAATTCAGCTGAAAAATCGAAGTGTACAAGATTTTGTGAACATTTGAAAAAAGTGTCCCCATTTCAGACACTTTAATGGCTACTGGCAGCAAACCTGTAAAATCTCAAATGCTCTTTAAGGGGATGTGAGTTCTCGAGGTTTGATGAGGGATAGGGGGTGAATATAAGGGCCAAGTACCGGCACTCATCACACATCACGTGCGCACACCCCATCGGCCCCCCCGATCGTCGGAACCCCAATGTCGTCGGTCAGGTTCTCCGACAATGCTCCGGCGATGGTGCCCTGACGAAGAAAAATGCGGCACCAGCACATGCCCGAGCCCAGCATGTGCTGCCGAATCTGTCAGTTCGGTCCGATCTTAGACTGGGAATGAACTCCGTATGCTTAGATTGGAATGAACTCCGTATGCCTAAGTCAACCTACGAAACAAGCGTGCGGGCGCTCAGTCGACCAGAGGGGCGGGACGCGCAAGCCGGGGATCGGCTGGGTCCCCCTCTGCGTGCTGCCGCAACCCTCGGTTCGGTCTGATCTTAGACTAGGAATGAACTCCGTTTGCCTAAGCCAACCGACGAAACGACCGGGTGGGCGGGCAGGCAAACACTACGTCGGCTAGAGAGACGGGATACGCAAGCTGTGGATCGATAGGGTGGTAGGTGGGTTTAGGCACATCTTCATATTTCTACGTGCCAATGCTATTTTTATGGCTTGTAAATTCATACAATGGTCCCTTAAGCCTTCATGTGAAGTTTCTTTGCAAGACGACTCGTTTTCTATTTTTCACGATTTTTGAAATTTTTACAATTCGGTATTTTTTAAAATTTTTTCAGAAGGAGTTTTGGAACCAAACTTCGTAGACGTGATCCTTGTATTTTTTTTGGCAGGCACAAAAAAATTCAGCTAAAAACTGGAAGTGTACAAGATTTTGGGACCATTTGAAAAAAATATCCCCATTTCAGACACTTTAATGGCTACTGGTAGCAAACCTGTAAAATCTCAAATGCTCTTTAAGGGGGTGTGAGTTCTCGAGGTTTGATGAGGGATAGGGGGCAAATATATGGGCCAAGTACCAGCACCTTTCGCACATCATGTGCGCACACCCCCCCGGCCCCCCCGATCACCGGAACCCCAATGCCGTCGGTCAGGTTCTTCGACGATGCTCCGATGATGGTGCCCCGGTGAAGAAAAATGCAGCACCAACACATGCTCGAGCCTAGTATGTGCTGCTGCAACCCTCGGTCCAATTCGATCTTAGACTGGGATTGAACTCCGTATGCTTAGACTGGGAAAGAACTCCGTATGCCTAAGTCAACCCACGAAATGAGCGTGCGGGTGCTTAGCCGGCCAGAAGGGTAGGATGCATAAGCCGGGGATCAGTTGGGTCCCCCTCTGTGTGCTACGGATCCTGCTGCCACAACCCTCGGTCTGGTCCGATCTTAGACTGGGAATGAACTCCGTATGCATAAGCCAACCGATGAAACGAGCGTGCGGGTGCTCAACCGGCCAGAAGGGCGAGATGCACAAGACAGGGATCAGCTGGGTCCCCTTCTGCGTGCTGCCAATCCTACTGCCACAACCCTCGGTCCGGTCTGATCTTAGACTCAGAATGAACTCCATATGCCTAAGCCCAATTGACGAAATGAGGGGGTGTGAGTTCTCACGGTTTGATGTGGGATAGGGGGCTAATATAAAGGCCAAGTACCAGCACCCATCGTTCATCATGTGCAGCCCCCCCGATCACTGGAACCCCAATTCTGTCAGTCAGGTTCTCCGACTATGGTCCACCGACGAAGAAAAATACGGCACCAGCATATGCCCAAGCCCAGCATGTTCTGCCGCAACCCTCGATCCGGTCCGATCTTAGATTAGGAATGGACTCTGTATGCTTAGATTGGGAATGAACTCCGTATGCCCAAGTCAAATTATGAAACGAGCGTGCGAGCGCTCAGTCGGCCAATGGTGTGAGATGCGTAAGTCGGGGATCGAATGGGTCCCCCTCTGCGTGCTGCCGAAACCCTCGATCCAGTCTGATCTTAGACTGGGAATGAACTCCGTATGCCTAAGCCAACCGATAAAACGAGCGGGCGGGCACTACGTTGGCCAGAGAGACGGGATGCGAAAGCCGTGGATCGATAGCGTGGTAGGTGGGTTTAGGTACATCTTCATATTTCTCCATGCCAAAGCTATTTTTATGGCTTGTAAATTCATACAATGGTCCCTTAAGCCTTCACATGAAGTTTCATGGCAAGACGTCTCGTTTTCTATTTTTCATGATTTTCAAAACTTTTCGCTGTTCGAGATTTTTTAAAATTTTTTTGAAAGGAGTTCTAGCCCTAAACTTGGTAGATGTGATCCTTGTATTTTTGTTCGCGTGCACAAAAAAATTCAGCTAAAAACTCGAAGTGTACAAGATTTTGTGACCAGTTGAAAAAAGTGTCCCCACTTCAGAAACTTTAATGGCTACTGGTAGCAAACCTGTAAAATCTCAAATGCCCTTTAAGGGGGTGTGAGTTCTTGAGGTTTGATGAGTGATAGGGGGCCAATATAAGGGCCAAGTACAAGCACCCATTGCAAATCATGAGTGCACACCCCGCCGACCCCCCCGACCGTCGGAACCCCAATGCCGCAGGTTAGGTTCTGCGATGATGGTGCCCCGACGAATAAAAATGCATCACCAGCACATGCCCGAGCCCAGCATGTGCTACCGTAACCATTGGTCAGGTCTGATCTTAGACTAGGAATGAACTCTGTATGCTCAGACTGGGAATGAACTCCGTATGCTTAGACTGGGAATGAACTCCGTACGCCTAAGTCAACCCACGAAACGAGCGTGCGGGCACTCAGTTGGCCAGAGGGGCGGGATGCGCAAGCAGAGGATCGACCGGGTCCCCCTCTGAGTGGTGCTGATCCTGCTGTCGCAACCTTCAGTCCAGTCTGATCTTAGAGTGGGAATGAACTCCGTATGCCTAAGCCAACCGACCAAACGAGCAGGCGGGCGGGCGGGCGGGCACTACGCTGGCCAGAGAGATGGGATGCGCAAGCCATGGATCGATAGGGTGGTAGGTGGGTTTAGGCACATCTTCATATTTCTGAGAGCCAATGCCATTTTTATGGCTTGCAAATTCACACAATGGTCCCTTAAGCCTTCGCGTGACGTTTCATGGCAAAATGACTCGTTTTCTATTTTTCATGATTTTCAAAACTTTTTACGGTTCGAGATTTTTTAAAATTTTTTTGGAAGGACTTTTGGCCCCAAACTTGGTAGACGTGATCCTTGTATTTTTGTTGGCATGCAGAAAGAAATTCAGCTAAAAAATCGAAGTGTACAAGATTTTGTGACCATTTGAAAAAGTCTCCCCATTTCAGACACTTTAATGGCTACTGGCAGCAAACCTGTAAAATCTTAAATGCCCCTTAAGGGGGTGTGAGTTCTCGAGGTTTGATGAGGGATAGGGGTCCAATATAAGGGCCAAGTACCAGCACCCATCGCACATCTTGTGCACACATCTTGTGCGCACACCCCGTCGGCCCCCCGGCCGTCGGAACCCCAATGCTGTCGGTCAGGTTCTCCGGTGATGCTCCGGCGATGGTGCCCCGATGAAGAAAAATACGTCACCAGCACATGCCTGAGCCCAGTATGTGCTACCGAAACCCTCAGTCCGGCCTGATCTTAGACTGGGAATGAACTCCGTATGCTTAGACTGGGAATGAACTCCGTATGCCTAAGTCAACCCATGAAACGAGCTTGCGGGCACTCAGTCGGCCAGAGGGGTGGGATGCGCAAGTCGAGGATCGGTCGGGTCCCCCACTGTGTGCTGCTGATCATGCTGCTGCAACCCTTGATTCGGTCCAGTCTTAGACTGGGAATGAACTCCCTATGCCTAAGCCAACCGACGAAACGAGCGCGAGGGCGGGCGGGCGGGCACTACGCCGGCTAGAGAGACGGGATGCGCAAGCCACGGATCGATAGGGTGGTAGGTGGGTTTAGGCACATCTTCATATTTCTACGTGCCAATGCCATTTTTATGGCTTGTAAATTCATACAATGGTCCCTTAAGCCTTCACGTAAAGTTTCATGGCAAGATGACTCGTTTTCTATTTTTCATGATTTTCAAAACTTTTTGCGGTTCGAGATTTTTTAAAATTTTTTCAGAAGGAGTTTTTACCCCAAACTTGGTAGACATGATCCTTGTATTTTTTTTGGCTTTCACAAAAACATTTAGCTAAAAACTCGAAGTGTACAAGATTTTGTGACCATTTGAAAAAAGTGTCCCCATTTCAGACACTTTAATGGCTACTGGCAGCAAACCTGTAAAATCTCAAATGCTCTTTAAGGGGGTGTGAGTTCTTGAGGTTTGATGAGGGATAGGGGGCCAATATAAGGGCCAAGTGCCAGCACCCACTGCACATCATGTGTGCACACCCCCCCCGGCCCCGCCGATCGCTGGAACCCCAATGCCGCTGGTCAGGTTCTTCGACGATGCTCCAGTGATGGTGCCTCGGCGAAGAAAAATACGATACCAGCACATGCTCAAGCCCAGCATGTTATTCCGTAACCCTCAGTCTGGTCCGATTTGAGACTGGGAATGAACTCCGTATGCTTAAGTCAACCCACGAAACGAACGTGTGAGTGCTCAGTCGGCCAGAGGGGCGGGATGCGCAAGCCGGGGATCGATCGGGTCCCCCTCTGCGTGCTATCGATCCTGCAGTTGCAACCCTTGGTCTAGTCTGATCTTTGACTGGGAATAAACTCCGTATGCCTAAGCCAACTGATGAAACGAACGGGCGGGTGGGCACCACGCCAGCCAGTGAGACGGGATGCGCAAGCCGTGGATCGATAGGATGGTAGGTGGGTTTAGGCAGATCTTCATATTTCTACGTGCCAATGCCATTTTTATGGCTTGTAAGTTCATACAATGGTCCCTTAAGCCTTCACGTGAAGTTTCATGGCAAGACGACCCGTTTTCTATTTTTCACGATTTTCAAAACTTTATACAGTTTAAGATTTTTTTAAATTTTTTCGAAAAGAGTTTTCGCCCCAAACTTGGTAGACGTGATCCTTCTATTTTTGTTGGCTTGCACAAAAAAATTAGCTAAAAACTCGAAGTGTACAAGATTTTGTGACCATTAGAAAAAAGTGTCCCTATTTCAGACACTTTAATGGCTACTGGCAGCAAACCTGTAAAATCTCAAATGCTCTTTAAGAGGGTGTGAGTTCTTGAGGTTTGATGAGGGATAGGGGGCCAATATAAGGGCCAAGTGCCAGCAGCCATCGCACATCAAGTGCGCACACCCCTCGGGCCCCCCCGATCGCAAGAACCCCAATGCCGTCGGTCAGGTTCTCTGGTGATGCTCCGACGATGGTGCCCCGGTGAAGAAAAATGCGACACCAGCACATGCCCGAGCCCAACATGTGCTACCGCAACCCTTCATTCGGCTTGATCTTAGACTGGGAATGCACTCCGTATGCTTAGACTAGGAATGAACTCCGTATGCCTAAGTCAACCCACGAAACGAGTGTGCGGGCGCTCAACCGGCCAGAGGGGCAGGATGCGTAAGCTGGGGATCGATCGGGTCCCCGTCTACGTGCTACTGATCCTACTATTGCAACCCTTGATTCAGTCTGATCTTAGACTGGGAATGAACTTCTTATGCCTAAGCCAACCGATGAAACGAGCGGGCGGACGGGTGGTCGGGCACTATGCCAGCCAGAGAGACGGGATGCGCAAGCCGTGGATCGATATGGTGGTAGGTGGGTTTAGGCACATCTTCATATTTCTGCATGCCAATGCAATTTTTATGGCTTGTAAATTCATACAATGGTCCCTTAAGCCTTCACGTGAAGTTTCATGGCAAGACACTCGTTTTTTATTTTTCACGATTTCTAAAACTTTTTACGGTTCGAGATTTTTTAAAATTTTTTCGGAAGGAGTTTTGGCCCTAAACTAGGTAGATGTTATCCTCGTATTTTTGTTGGAATGCATAAAAAAATTCAGTAGAAAACTCGAAGTCTACAAGATTTTGTGACCATTTGAGAAAAGTGTCCCCATTTCAGACACTTTAATGGCTACTGGCAGCAAACCTGTAAAGTCTCAAATGCTCTTTAAGGGGTGTGAGTTCTGGAGGTGTGATGGGGGATAGGGGGCCAATATAAGGGCCAAGTACCAGCACCCATCGCACATCTTGTGCGCACACCCCCTGGCTCCCCGATCGCCGGAACCCCAATGCCGCCAGTCAGGTTCTCTGGCAATGCTCCAACGATGGTGCCCCGACGAAGAAAAATGCGGCACCAGCACATGCCCGAGCCTAGTATGTGCTGCCGTAACCCTTGGTATGGTCCGATCTTAGACTGGGAACGAACTCCATCTGCTTAGACTGGGAATGAACTCCGTATGCCTAGGTCAACCCACGAAACGAGCGTGCGGGCGCTCAGCCGGCCAGAAGGGCGGGATGCGCAAGTCGGGGATCGATCGGGTCCCCCTCTGCGTGCTGCCGATCCTACTACTGTAACCTATGGTCTGGTCTGATCTTAGACTGGGAATGAACTCCGTATACCTAAGCCAACTGATGAAACGAGCGGGTGGGCGGGGACCACACCGGCCAGAGAGACAGGATGCGCAAGCCGTGGATCGATAGGGTGGTAGGTGGGTTTAGGTACATCTTCATATTTCTACATGCCAATGCCATTTTTATGGCTTGTAAATTCATACAATGGTCCCTTAAGCCTTCACGTGAAGTTTCATGGCAAGAAGACTCATTTTCTATTTTTCATGATTTTTGAAACTTTTTGCGGTTCGGGATTTTTTGAAATTTTTTCGGAAGGGGTTTTGGTCCCAAACTTCTTAGACGTGATCCTTGTATTTTTTTTGGCTTCCACAAAAAAATTCAGCTAAAAACTCGAAGTGTACAAGATTTTGTGACCATTTGAAAAATGTGTCCCCATTTCAGACACTTTAATGGCTACTGGCAGCAAACCTGAAAAATCTCAAATGCTCTTTAAGGGGGTGTAAATTCTTGAGGTTTGGTGAGGGATAGGAGGCCAATATAAGGGCCAAGTACCAGCACCCATCGCACATCACGTGTGCACGCCCCCCGGCACCCCCGATCGCTAGAACCCAATGCCGTCGATCAAGTTCTCTAGCGATGCTCCGTGGATGGTGCCCCGACGAAGAAAAATACGGCACCAGCACATGCCCGAGCCCAGCATGTGCTACCGCAACCCTTGATCTGGTCCGATCTTAGACTGGGAATGAACTCCATATGCTTAGACTGGGAATGAACTCCGTATGCCTAAGTCAACCCACGAAATGAGCGTGTGGGCACTCAACCGGCCAAAGGGGCGGGATGCGCAAGTCGAGGATCGACCAGGTCCCCCTCTGTGTGCTGCCGATCTTGCTGCCGCAACCCTCGGTCTGGTCTGATCTTGTACCAGGAATGAACTCCGTATGCCTAAGCCAACCGACGAAACGAACGGACGGGCGGGCACCACGTCGGCCAAAGAGACGGGATGCGCAAGTCGTGGATCGATAGGGTGGTAGGTGGGTTTAGGCACATCTTCATATTTGTGAGTGCCAATGCCATTTTTTTGGCTTGTAAATTCATACAATGGTCTCTTAAGCCTTCACGTGAAGTTTCATGGCAAGACGACTCATTTTCTATTTTTCATGATTTTTGAAACTTTTTGTAGTTTGGGAATTTTTGAAATTTTTTTGGAAGGAGTTTTGGCCCCAAACTTGGTAGAGGTGATCCGTGCATTTTTTTTGGCATGGACAAAAAACTTAAGATAAAAACTCAAAGTGTACAAGATTTTGTGACCATTGGAAAATGGTGTCCCCATTTCAGAGACTTTAATTGCTACTGGCAACAAACCTGTAAAATCTCAAATGCTCTTTAAGGAGGTGTGAGTTCTCGAGGTTTGATGAGGGATAGGGGGCCAATATAGGGGCCAAGTACCAGCACCCATCGCACATCATGTGCGCACACCCCCTAGCCCCCCAATCTCTGGAACCCCAATGCCGTCGGTCAGGTTCTCCGATGATGCTCTAGCGATGGTGCCCCGACGAAGAAAAATGCGGCACCAACACATGCCCGAGCCCAGCATGTGCTACCGTAACCCTCGGTTTTGTCCGATCTTAGACTGGGAATGAACTCCGTATGCCTAAGTCAACCCACGAAACGAGCGTGCGGGCGCGCAGCCGGCCAGAGGGGCGGGATGCGCAAGCCGAGGATCGATCGGGTCCCCCGTCTGCATGCTGTCGGTCCTACTGCCGCAGCCCTCAATCCGATCTGATCTTAGATTGGGACTGAACTCCGTATGCCTAGGCCAACCGACGAAACGAGCGGGTGGGCGGGGGGCACTACTCCGGCTAGAGAGACGGGATGCGCAAGCCATGGAACGATAGGGTGGTAGGTGGGTTTAGGCACATCTTCATATTTCTGCATGCCAATGCCACTTTTATGGCTTGTAAGTTCATACAATGGTCCCTTAAGCCTTCACGTGAAGTTTCATGGCAAGACGACTCATTTTTTATTTTTCACGATTTTCGAAACTTTTTACTGTTCGGGATTTTTTAAAATTTTTTCGGAAGGAGTTTTGGCCCCAAACATGGTAGACATGATCCTCGTATTTTTGTTGGGTTGCACAAAAAAATCAGCTAAAAACCCTAATGCCGCCGGTCAGGTTCTCCAACGATGCTCCGATGATGGTGCCCCGATGAAGAAAAATATGGCACCAACACATGCCCGAGCCCAGCATGTGCTGCCGCAACCCTTGATCCGGTCCGATCTTAGACTGGCAATGAACTCCTTATGCTTAGACTGGGAATGAACTCCGTATGCCTAAGTCAACCTACAAAACGAGCGTGCGGGCCCTCAACCGGCCAGAGGGGCGGGATGCGCAAGCCGGGGATCGACCGGGTCCTCCTTTGCATGCTGCCGATCCTGCTGCTGCAACCCTTGGTTCGGTCTGATCTTATACTGGGAATGAACTCCGTATGCCTAAGCCAGCTGATAAAACGAACGGGCGGGCGGGCACCACGCCGGCCAGAGAGATGGGATGCGCAAGCCATAGATCATTAGGGTGGTCGGTGGGTTTATGCACATCTTCATATTTCTATGTGCCAATGCCATTTTTATGGCTTGCAAATTCATACAATGGTCCCTTAAGCCTTCACGTGAAGTTTCATGGCAAGACAACTCGTTTTCTATTTTTCACGATTTTTAAAACTTTTTCCGGTTCGGGATTTTTTGAAATTTTTTTGGAAGGGTTTTGGTCCCAAACTTCTTAGACGTGATCCCTGTATTTTTGTTGGCTTCCACAAAAAAAATCAGCTAAAAACTCGAAGTGTACAAGATTTTGTGACCATTTGAAAAAAGTCTCCCCATTTCAGACACTTTAATGGCTACTGGCAGCAAACCTGTAAAATCTCAAATGCTCTTTAAGGGGTGTGAATTCTCGATGTTTGATGAGGAATAAAGGGCCAATATAAGGGCCACGTACCTGCACCCATCGCACATCATGTGTGCACACGCCCCTCGGCCCCTTCGATCGCTGGAACCCTAATGCCGCCGGTCAGCTTCTTCGGCGATGCTCCAGTGATGGTGCCCCGGCGAAGAAAAATGCGTCACCAGCACATGCCCGAGCCCAGCATGTGCTGCCACAACCCTCGATCTGGCTTGATCTGAGAATGGGAATGAACTCCGTATGCTTAGATTGAGAATGAACTCTGTATGCCTAAGTCAGCCCACGAAACGAGCGTGCGGGCGCTCTACCGGCTGGAGGGGCGGGATGCGTAAGCCAGGGATCGGTCGGGTCCCCCTCTGTGTGCTGCCGATCCTGCTGTCGCAACCCTCGTTCCGGTCCAATCTTAGACTGGGAATGAACTCTGTATGCCTAAGTCGACTGACGGAACGAGCGGGCAGGCGGACGGGCGGGCACTACGTCGGCCATAGAGACGGGATGCACAAGCCATGGATCGATAGGGTGGTAGGTAGGTTTAGGCACATCTTCATATTTCTGCATGCCAATGCCATTTTTATGGCTTGTAAATTCATACAATGGCGCCTTAAGCCTTCACGTGAAGTTTCATGGCAAGACGACTTGTTTTCTTTTATTCACGATTTTTGAAACTTTTTGTGGTTCAGGATTTTTTAAAATTTTTTTGGAAGGATTTTTTGCCCCAAACTTGGTAGACGTGATCCTGGTATTTTTGTTGGCATGCACAAAAAAATTCAGCTAAAAAATCGAAGAGTAAAAGATTTTGTGACCATTTGAAAAAAGTGTCCCCATTTCAGACACTTTAATGGCTACTGGCAGCAAACCTGTAAAATCTCAAATGCTCTTTAAGAGGGTGTGAGTTCTCGAGGTTTGATGAGGGATAGGGGACCAATATAAGGGCCAAGTACCAGCACCCATCGCACATCATGTGCGCACACCGCCCCGGCCCCCCCGATCGCCGGAACCCCAATGCTGCCGATCAGGTTCTCCAGCGATGCTCCGACGATGGTGCCCCGATGAAGAAAAAAAGCGGCACCAGCACATGCCCGAGCCCAGCATGTGCTGCCACAACCCTCGGTCCGGTCCGATCTTAGACAGGGAATGAACTTCGTATGCTTAGACTGGGAATGAACTCCGTATGCTTAAGTCAACTCATGAAATGAACGTGCGGGCGCTCAGCCGGCCAGAGGGGATGGATGCGTAAGTCGAGGATTGGTCGGGTCCCCCTCTATGTGCTGCCAATCCTACTGCGACAACCCTCGGTCTGGTCTAATCTTAGACTAGGAATGAACTCAGTATGCCTAAGCCAACTGACGAAATGAGCGGGCAGGCGGGCGGCCACTACACCGGCCAAAGAGACGGGATGCGCAAGCCGTGGATCGATAGGGTGGTAGGTGGGTTTAGGTACATCTTCATATTTCTGAGTGCCAAAGCCATTTTTATGGCTTGTAAATTCATACAATGGTCCCTTAAGCCTTCACATGAAGTTTCATGGCAAGATGACTCGTTTTCTATTTTTCATGATTTTTGAAACTTTTTACGGTTCGGGATTTTTTAAAATTTTTTCGGAAGGATTTTTGGCCCCAAACTTGATAGATGTGATCCTTGTATTTTTTTTGGCATGCACAAAAACATTTAGCTAAAAACTCGAAGTGTACAAGATTTTGTGACCATTTGAAAAAAGTGTCCCCATTTTAGACACTTTAATGGCTACTGGCAGCAAACCTGTAAAATCTCAAATGCTATTTAAGGGTGTGTGAGTTCTCGAGGTTTGATGAGGGATAGGGGTCCAATATAAGAGCCAAGTACCAGCACCCATCGCACATCATGTGCGCACACCCCCCGACCCCTCCGATCGTCGGAACCCCAATGCCGTCGGTCAGGTTCTCCGGCGATGCTCCCGTGATGGTGCCCCAGTGAAGAAAAATGAGGCACCAGCACATGCCCGAGCCCAGCATGTGCTGCCGCAACCCTCGGTCCACTCCGTATGCTTAGATTGGGAATGAACGCTGTATGCCTAAGTCAACTCATGAAATGAGTGTGCGGGCGCTTAGCCGGCCAAAGGGGTGGGATGCGCAAGCCGAGGATCGGCCAGGTCCCCTTCTGCGTGCTACCGATCCTACTACCACAACCCTCGGTCCGGTTCGATCTTAGACTGGGAATGAACTCCGTATGCCTAAGCCAACTGACGAAAGGAGCGGGCGGGCAGGATGAGGTGGGTTTAAGCACATCTTCATATTTCTGCTTGCCAATGCCATTTTTATGGCTTGCTAATTCATAGAATGGTCCCTTAAGCCTTCACGTGAAGTTTCATGGCAAGACGACTTGTTTTCTATTTTTCATGATTTTTGAAACTTTTTGAGGTTCGGGATTTTTTAAAATTTTTTCGGAAGGAGTTTTGGCCCCAAACTTGGTAGACGCGATCCTTGTATTTTTGTTGGCATGCAAAAAAAAAATCAGCTAAAAACTTAAAGTGTACAAGATTTTGTGGCAATTTGAAAAAAGTGTCCCCATTTCAGACACTTTAATGGCTACTGGCAGCAAACCTGTAAAATCTCAAATGCTCTTTAAAGGGGTGTGAGTTCTTGAGGTTTGATGAAGGATAGGGGGCCAATATAAAGGCCAAGTACCAGCACCCATCACACATCATGTGCGCACACCCCCCCCGGCCCCCCAATCGCCGGAACCCCAATGTCGTCGGTCAGGTTCTCCGGCGATGCTCCGGTGATTGTACCCTGGCGAAGAAAAATGTGGCACCAGCACATGCTCGAGCTCAGCATGTGCTGTCGCAACCCTCGGTCTGGTCCGATCTTAGACTGGGAATGAACTCTGTATGCTTAAACTGCAAATGAACTCCGTATGCCTAAGTAAACCCTTGAAACGAGCGTGCAGGCACTCAGCCAGCCAGACATGCGAGATGCGCAAGCCAGGGATCGGTCGGGTCCCCCTATACGTGCTACCGATCCTACTACTGTAACCTATGGTTTGGTCCAATCTTAGACTGGGAATGAACTCTGTATGCCTAAGCCAACCGACGAAACGAGTAGGCGGGCGGGCACTATGCCGGCCAGAGAGACGGCACGCGCAGGCCGTGGACCGATAGGGTGGTAGGTGGGTTTAGGTACATCTTCACATTTCTGCATGCCAATGCCATTTTTATGCCTTGAAAATTCATACAATGGTCCCTTAAGCCTTCATGTGAAGTTTCATGGCAAGACGACTCGTTTTCTATTTTTCTTGATTTTTGAAACTTTTTGAGGTTCGGGATTTTTTTAAATTTTTTCAGAAGAAGTTTTGGCCCCAAACTTGGTAGACGTGATCCGTGTATTTTTGTTGGCATGCACAAAAAAATTCATCTAAAAACTCGAAGTGTACAAGATTTTGTGACCATTTGAAAAAAGTGTCCCCATTTCAGACACTTTAATGGCTACTGGCAGCAAACCTGTAAAATCTCAAAAACTCTTTAAAGGGGTGTGAGTTGTCAAGGTTTGATGAGGGATAGGGGGCCAGTATAAGGGCCAAGTACTAGCACCCATCGCACATCATGTGCGCACACCCCCCAGCCCCCTAATCGTCGGAACCCCAATGCCGCCGGTCAGGTTCTCCGGCGATGCTCCGACGATGGTGCCCCGGCGAAGAAAAATGCGGTACCAGCACATGCCCGAGGCCAGCATGTGCTGTTGCAACCCTCGGTCCGATCCGATCTTAGACTGGGAATGAACTCCGTTTGCTTAGACTGGGAATGAACTGCCTATGCCTAAGTCAACCCATGAAACGAGCGTGCGGGAGCTCAGTCGGCCAGAGGGGCGGGATGCGCAAGCTGGGGATCGGCCGAGTCCCCCTCTGCGTGATGTTGATCCTACTGCTGCAACCCTCAATCTGGTTTGATCTTAGACTGGGAATGAACTCCGTATGCCTAAGCCAACAGACGAAACGAGCGGGCGGGCGGGCGGGCACTACGCCGGCCAGAGAGACGGGATGCGCAAGCCGTGGATCGATAGGGTGATAGGTGGGTTTAGTCACATCTTCATATTTCTAAATGCCAATGCCATTTTTATGGCTTGTAAATTCATACAATTGTCACTTAAGCCTGCACGTGAAGTTTCATGGCAAGTCGACTCGTTTTCAATTTTTCACGATTTTCGAAACTTTTTGCGGTTCGAGATTTTTTAAAATTTTTTCGAAATGAGTTTTGGCCCCAAACTTGGTAGACATGATCCTTGTATTTTTGTTGGCATGCATAAAACAATTCAGCTAAAAACTTGAAGTGTACAAGGTTTTGTGACCATTTGAAAAAAGTGTCCCCATTTCAGAAACTTTAATGGCTACTGGCAGTAAACCTGTAAAATCTCAAATGCTCTTTAAGGGGGTGTGAGTTCTTGAGGTTTGATGAGGGATAGGGGGCCAATATAAGGGCCAAGTACGAGCACCCATCGCACATCATGTGCGCACATCCCCCCCGACCCCCCCGATCGTCCGAACCCCAGTGCCGCCAGTCAAGTTCTTCGACGATGCTCCGACGATGGTGCCCTGACGAAGAAAAATGTAGCATTAGCACATGCTCGAGCCCAGCATGTGCTATCGCAACCCTCGGTCCGGTCCCATCTTAGACTGGGAATGAACTCCATATGCTTAGACTGGGAATGAATTTCGTATGCCTAAGTCAACCCACGAAACGAGCGTGCGGGCGTTCAGTCGGCCAGAGGGGTGGGATGCACAAGCCGATGATCGGTCGGGTCCCCCTCTGCGTGCTGCCGATCTTGCTGCCACAACCCTCGGTCTGGTGTGATCTTAGACTGGGAATGAACTCCATATGCCTAAGCCGGTCGATGAAACGAGCGGGTGGGTGGGCGGGCACTACACCGGCCAGAGAGACGGAATGCGCAAGCGGTGGATTGATACGGTGGTAGGTGGGTTTAGACACATCTTCATATTTTTGCATGCCAATGCCATCTTTATGGCTTGTAAATTCATACAATGGTCCCTTAAGCCTTCACGTGAGGTTTCATGGCAAGACGACTCATTTTCTATTTTTCATGATTTTCGAAACTTTTTACGGTCCCAAACTTGGTAGACATGATCCTTGTATTTTTGTTGGCATGCACAAAAAAATTAAGCTAAAAACTCAAAGTGTACAAGATTTTGTGACCATTTGAAAAAAGTGTCCCCATTTCAGACACTCTAATGGCTACTGGCAGCAAATTCTCAGATGCTCTTTAAGGGGGTGTGAGTTCTCAAGGTTTGATGGGGGATAGGGGGCCAATATAAGGGCTAAGTACCAGCACCCATCGTACATCATGTGCGCACACCCCCCGGCCCTCCCGATCGTCGAAACCCCAATGGTGCCGGTCAGGTTCTCCGATGATACTCCGGTGATGGTGCCCCGGTGAAGAAAAATGTGACACCACCAAATCCCGAGCCCAGCATGTGCTGTCGCAACCCTCGGTCCGGTCCAATCTTAGACTGGGAATGAACTCTGTATGCTTAGACTGGGAATGAACTCCGTATGCCTAAGTCAACCCATGAAACGAGCATACGGGCGCTTAGCCGGCCAGAGGGTCGGGATACGCAAGCCAAGGATTAGTCGAGTCCCCCTCTGCGTGCTGCTAATCCTGCTGCCGCAACCCTCGGTCTGGTCCGATCTTAGACTGGGAATGAACTCCGTATGCCTATGTCAATCGATAAAACGAGGGTGCGGGCGGGGGGGCGGGCACTACGTTGGCCAGAGGGATGGGATGCGTAAGCCGTCGATTGATAGGGTGGTAGGTGGGTTTAGGCACATCTTCATATTTCTGCATGCCAATGCCATTTTTATGGCTTGTAAATTCATGCAATGGTCCCTTAAGCCATCACGTGAAGTTTCATGGCAAGACGACTCGTTTTCTATTTTTCACGACTTTCGAAACATTTTACGGTTCAGGATTTTTTGAAATTTTTTTGAAAGGAGTTTTGCCCCAAACATGGTAGACGTGATCCTCGTATTTTTGTTGGCATGCACAAAAAAAATCAGCTAAAAACTTGAAGTGTATAAGATTTTGTCACCATTTGAAAAAAGTGTCCCCATTTCAGACACTTTAATGGCTACTGGCGGCAAACCTGTAAAATCTCAAATGCTCTTTAAGGGGGAGTGAGTTCTCGACGTTTGATGAGGGATAGGGGGCCAATATAAGGGCGAAATACCAGCAACCATCACACATCATGTGCGCACACCCCGCCGGCCCCCCGATTGTCGAAACCCTAATGCCGCCGGTCAGTTTCTTTGGCGATGCTCTGGCGATGGTGCCCCAGTGAAGACAAATACGGCACCAGCCCATGCCCAAGCCCAGCATGTGCTGTCACAACCCTTGGTCTGGTCTGATCTTAGAATGGGAGTGAACTTCGTATGCTTAGACTGGGAATGAACTCCGTATGCCTGAGTCAACCCACAAAACGAGCGTGCGGCGCTCAACCGGCCGGAGGGGCGAGATGTGCAAGACGGGGATCGATCAGGTCCCCTTCTGCGTGCTGCTGATCCTGCCATCGCAAACCTCATTCCGGTCTGATCTTAGACTGGGAATGAGCTCCATATGCCTAAGCCAACCGATGAAACGAGCGGGCGGGCGGGTGGGCACTGCGTTGGCCAGAGAGACGGGATGCGCAAGCCTTGGATCGATAGGGTGGTAGGAGGGTTTAGGCACATCTTTATATTTCTACGTGCCAATGCCATTTTTATGGCTTGTAAATTCATACTATGGTCCCTTAAGCCTTCACGTGAAGTTTCATGGCAAGATGACTCGTTTTCTATTTTTACGGTTCGAGATTTTTTAAAATTTTTTTGGAAGGAGTTTTGGCCCCAAACTTGGTAGACATGGTCCTTGTACTTTTGTAGGCATGCACAAAAAAATTTAGCTAAAAACTAGAAGTGTACAAGATTTTGTGACCATTTGAAAAAAGTGTCCCCATTTCAGACACTTTAATGGCTACTGGCAGGAAACCTGTAAAATCTCAAATGCTCTTTACGGGGGTGTGAGTTCTCGAGGTTTGATGAGGGATAGGGGGCCAATATAAGAGCCAAGTACCAGCACCCATCGCACATCATATGCGCACACCCCCCCGGCCCCCCCGATCACCGGAACCCCAATGCCGCCGGTCAGGTTCTCCGGTGATGGTGCCCCGATGAAGAAAAATGCGGCACCAGCACATGCCCGAGCCCAGCATGTGCTATCGTAACCCTCAGTGCAGTCTGATCTTAGACTGGGAATGAACTCCGTATGCTTAGATTGGGAATGAACTCCGTATGCTTAAGTCAACCCACGAAACGAGCGTGCGGGTGCTCAGCCGGCCAGAGGGCCGGGATGCACAAGCTGGGGATCGACCGGCTACCCCTCTACATGCTATCGATCCTGCTGCCTCAACCCTCGGTCTTGTCCGATCTTAGACTGGAATGAACTCCGTATGCCTAATCCAATCGATGAAACGAGAGGTCGGATGGGCGGGCGGGCACTACGCTGGCCAGAGAGACGGGATGCGCAAGCCGTGGATCGATAGGGTGGCAGGTGGGTTTTGGCACATCTTCATATTTCTACATGCCAATGCCATTTTTATGGCTTGTAAATTCATACAATGGTCCCTTAAGCCTTCACGTGAAGTTTCATGGCAAGACGACTCGTTTTCTATTTTTAACAATTTTTGAAAATTTTTGCTGTTTGAGATTTTTTAAAATTTTTTCGGAAGGAGTTTTCACCCCAAACTTGGTACACGTCATCCTTGTATTTTTTTTGGCATGTACAAAAAAATTCAAATAAAAACTCGAAGTGTACAAGATTTTGTGACCATTTGAAAAAAGTGTCCCCATTTCAGACACTTTAATTGCTACTGGCAGCAAACCTGTAAAATCTCAAATGCTCTTTAAGGGGTTGTGAGTTTTAGAGGTTTGATGAGGGATAGGGGGCCAGTATAAAGGCCAAATACCAGCACCCATCGCACATCATGTGCGCACACCCCCCTCGGCTAGGATCTCCGGCGATGGTGTCTCAGCGAAGAAAAATGCGGCACCAGCACATTCTCGAGCCCACCATGTGCTGCCACAACCCTCGATTCGGTCCAGTCTTAGACTGGGAATGAACTCCGTATGCTTAGAATGGGAATGAACTCTGTATGCCTAAGTCAACCCACGAAACGAGCGTGCGTGCGCTCAGCCGGCCAGAGGGGCGGGATGCGCAAGCCGGGGATCGGTCGGGTCCCCAACTACATGCTACCGATCCTGCTGTCGCAACCCTCGGTGGGTCTGATCTTATACTGGGAATGAACTCCGTATGCCTAAGCCAACTGATGAAATGAGCGGGCGGGCACTATGACGGCCAGGAGACGGGATGTGCAAGCCGTGGATCGATAGGGTGGCAGGGGGATTTAGGCACATCTTCATATTTCTGTGTGCCAATGCCATTTTTATGGCTTGTAAATTCATAAAATGGTCCCTTAAGCCTTCACGTGAAGTTTCATGGCAACACGACTCGTTTTCTATTTTTCACGATTTTTGAAACTTTTAGCGGATCAGGATTTTTTAAAATTTTTTCCGAAGGAGTTTTGGCCGCAAACTTGGTAGACGTGATCCTTGTATTTTTGTTGGCATGCACAAAAAATTTCAGCTAAAAACTCGAAGTGTACAAGATTTTGTGACCATTTGGAAAAGGTGTCCCCATTTCAGACACTTTAATGGCTACTGGCATCAAACCTGTAAAATCTCAAATGCTCTTTAAGGGGTGTGAGTTCCTAAGGTTTGATGAGGGATAGGGGGCCAATATAAGGGCCAAATACCAGCACCCATCGCACATCATGTGCGCACACCCCTCCGGCCCCCCCGATCGTTAGAACCCCAATGCCGTCGGTCAGGTTCTCCGACGATGCTCCGACGATGGTGCCCCGACGAAGAAAAATACGGCACCAGCACATGCCCGAGCCCAGCATGTGCTACCGCAAACCTCTGTCCGGTCCGATCTTAGACTGGGAATGAACTCCGTATGGTTAGACTGGGAATGAACTCCATATGCCTAAGTCAACCCACGAAACGAGCGTATGGGCGCTCAAATGAGCAAAGGGGCGGGATGCACAAGCCGGGGATCGATCGGGTCCCCCTCTATGTGCTGTCGATCCTACTGTCGTAACCCTCAGTCTGATCCGATCTTAGAGTGGGAATGAAGTCTGTATGCCTAAGCCAACCGACGAAACGAGCGGTCGGGCGGGCGGGCAGGCACTACGCAGGCCAGAGAGACGGGATGCGCAAGCCGTAGATCGATAGGGTGGTAGGTGGGTTTAGGCACATCTCCATATTTCTACATGCCAACGCCATTTTTATGGCTTGTAAATTCATACAATGGTCCCTTAAGCCTTCACGTGAAGTTTCATGGCAAGACGACTCATTTTCTATTTTTCATGATTTTTGAAACTTTTTGTGGTTTGGGAATTTTTGAAATTTTTTTGGAAGGAGTTTTGGCCCCAAACTTGGTAGAGGTGATCTGTGCATTTTTTTTGGCATGGACAAAAAACTTAAGATAAAAACTCAAAGTGTACAAGATTTTGTGACCATTGGAAAATTCTCCCCCAATGCCACCGGTCAAGTTCTCCGATGATGCTCCGACGATGGTGCCCCGACGAAGGAAAATGCGGCACCAGCACATGCCCGAGCCTAACATGTGCTGCTGCAACCCTCGGTCCGATCCGATCTTAGACCGGGAATGAACTCCGTATGCTTAGACTGGGAATGAACTCCGTATGCCTAAGCAAACCGACGAAACGAGCAGGCGATCGGGCATTACTCCGGCAAGAGAGACGGGATGTGCAAGCCGTGGATCGATAGGGTGGTAGATGGGATTAGGCACATCTTCATATTTCTACATGCCAATGCCATTTTTATGGCTTGTAAATTCATACAATGGTCCCTTAAGCCTTCACGTGAAGTATCATGGCAAGATGACTCGTGTTTTATTTTTCATGATTTTCAAAACTTTTTACGGTTAGAGATTTTTTAAAATTTTTTCGGAAGGATTTTTGGCACCAAACTTGGTAGACGTGATCCTTGTATTTTTTTCGGCATGCAAAAAAAAAATTCAGCTAAAAACTCGAAGTGTACAAGATTTTGTGACCATTTGAATAAAGTGTCCCCATTTCTGACACTTTAATTGCTACTGGCAGTAAACCTGTAAAATGTCAAATGCTCTTTAAGGGGGTGTGAGTTCTAAAGGTTTGATGAGGGATAGGGGGCCAATATAAGGGCCAAGTACTAGCACCCATCGCACATCATGCGCACACACCGCCCCGGCCCCCCTGATCGCTAGAACCCCAATGCCGCCATTCAGGTTCTCCGGTGATGCTTCGGTGATGGTGCCCCGACGAAGAAAAATGCGACACCAACACATGCTCGAGCCCAGCATCTGCTGCCACAACCCTTGATCCGGTCAGATCTTAGACTGGGAATGAACTCCATATGCTTAGACTAGGAATGAACTACTTATGCCTAAGTCAACCCATGAAACGAGCGTGCAGGCGCTCAGCCGGCCAGAGGGGCGGGATGCGCAAGCCGGGGATCGGTTGGGTCCCCCTCTGCATGCTGCCGGTCTTGTTGCCGCAACCCTCAGTCCTGTCCGATCTTAGACTAGGAATGAACTCCGTATGCCTAAGCCAACCGACGAAATGAGCGGGCGGACGGGCCGGCATTACGTCGGCCAGAGAGACGGGATGCGCAAGCTGTGGATCGATAGGGTGGTAGGTGGGTTTACGAACATCTTCATATTTCTGCCTGCCAATACCATTTTTAGGGGTTGTAAATTCATGCAATGGTCCCTTAAGCCTTCACGTGAAGTTTCATGGCAAGACGACTCGTTTTCTATTTTTCACGATTTTCAAAACTTTTTACGGTTCGGGATTTGTTAAAATTTTTTCGAAAGGAGTTTTGGCCCCAAACTTGGTAGACATGATCCTTGTATTTTTGTTAGCGTGCATAAAACAATTCAGCTAAAAACTCGAAGTGTACAAGATTTTGTGACCATTTGAAAAAAGTAGCCCCATTTCAGACACTTTATTTGCTACTGGCAGCAAACCTGTAAAATCTCAAATGCTCTTCAAGGGGTGTGAGTTCTCGAGGTTTGATGAAGGATAGGAGGCCAATATAAGGGCCAAGTACCAGCACCCATCGCACATCATGTGCGCCCACCCCCCCGGCCCCCTCGATTGTAGGACCCCAATGCCGTCGATCAGCTTCTTCGACGATGGTGCCCCGGTGAAGAGAAATGCAGCACCAGCACATGCCTGAGCCCAGCTGCCGTAACCCTCGCTCCGGTCCGATCTTAGACTGGGAATGAACTCCGTATGCTTAGACTAGGAATGAACTCCGTATGCCTAAGTCAATCCACGAAACGAGCATGCGGGCACTCCGTCGACCAGAGGGGTGGGATGCGCAAGCCGGGGATCGGTCGGGTCCCCCTCTGTGTGCTGATGATCCTGTTGCCGCAACCCTCGGTCCTGTCTGATCTTAGACTGGGAATGAACTCCGTATGCCTAAGCCAACCGACAAAACGAGCGGACAGGCGGGCGGGCACTACGTCGGCCAGAGAGACGCGATGCACAAGCCGTGGATCGATAGCGTGGTAGGTGGGTTTAGGTACATCTTCATATTTCTGCATGCCAATGCCATTTTTATGGCTTGTAAATTCATACAATGGTCCCTTAAGCCTTCACGTGAAGTTTCATGGCAAGACGACTAATTTTCTATTTTTCACGATTTTTGAAACTTTTTACGGTTCGGGATTTGTTAAAATTTTTTCGAAAGGAGTTTTGGCCCCAAACTTGGTAGACGTTATCCTTGTATTTTTTTTTTTGCATGCAAAAAAAATTCAGCTAAAAACTCGAAGTGTACAAGATTTTGTGACCATTTGAAAAAAGTGCCCCCATTTCAGACACTTTATTGGCTACTGGCAGCAAACCTGTAAAATCTCAAATGCTCTTCAAGGGGGTGTGAGTTCTCGAGGTTTAATGAGGGATAGGGGGCCAATATAAGGGCCAAGTACCGGCACCCATCGCACATCATGTGCTTACACCCCCCGGCCCCCCGATCGTTGGAACCCCAATGCCGCCGGTCAGGTTCTCCGATGATGGTCACCCGGCAAAGAAAAATGCGGCACCAGCACATGCCCAAGCCCAGCATATGCTGCTGCAACCCTCAGTCCGATCCGATCTTAGACTGGGAATGAACTCCATATGCTTAGACGGGGAATGAATTTCATATGCCTATGTCAACCCATGAAACGAGCGTGCGGGCGCTCAATCGGCCAGAGGGGCGAGATGCACAAGCCGAGGATCGACCGGGTCCCCCGCTACGCGCTGTCGATCCTGCTACCGTAACCCTTGGTCTGATCCGATCTTAGACTGGGAATGAACTCCGCATGCCTAAGCCAACCGATGAAACGAGTGGACAGGCGGGCGGGCACTAGTCGGCCAAAGAGACGGGACGCGCAAGCCGTCGATCGATAGGGTGGTAGATGGGTTTAGGCACATCTTCATATATTCTGTGTGCCAATGCCATTTTTACGGCTTGTAAATTCATACAATGGTCCCTTAAGCCTTCACGTGAAGTTTCGTGGCAAGATGACTCGTTTTATGTTTTTCATAATTTTTGAAATGTTTTGTAGTTCAGGATTTTTTAAAATTTTTTTGGAAGGAGTTTTGGGCCAAAACTTCGTAGACAAGATCCTTGTATTTTTGTTGGCATGCACAAAAAAATTCAGGTAAAAACTCGAAGTGTACAAGATTTTGTGACCATTTGAAAAAAGTGTCCCCATTTCAGACACTTTAATGGCTACTGGCAGCAAACCTGTAAAATCTCAAATGCTCGTTAAGGGCAGGGTGAGTTCTCGAGGTTTGATGAGGGATAGGGGCCAAATATAAGGGCCAAGTACCAGCACCCATCGTACATCATGTCCGCGCACCCCCAGGCCCCCCCGATCGTCGGAACCCCAATACCGTCGGTCAGGTTCTCCGGTGATGCTCCGGCGATGGTGCCCCAACGAAGAAGAATGCGACACCAGCACATGCCCGAGCCCACATGTGCTATCGTAACCCTCGGTCCGGTCCGATCTTAGACTAAGAATTAACTCCGTATGCTTAGACTGGGAATGAACTTCGTATGCCTAAGTCAACCCACGAAACGAGCATGCGGGCGCTCAGCCGGCCAGAGGGGCGGGATGCGCAAGCCGGGGATCAGTCGGGTCCCCCTCTGTGTGCTGCCGATCCTGCTGCCACAACCTTGTGTTTGGTCCAATCTTAGACTGAGAATGAACTCCGTGTGCCTAAGCCAATTGACGAAACGAGCGGGCAGGCGGGCGGGCAATATGCCGGCCAGAGAGACGGGATGCACAAGCTGTGGATCGATAGGGGGGTAGGTGGGTTTTGGCACATCTTCATCTTTCTGTATGCAATTGCCATTTTTATGGCTTGTAAATTCATACAATGGTCCCTTAAGCCTTCACATGAAGTTTAATGGCAAGACGACTCATTTTCTATTTTTCACGATTTTTGAAACTTTTTACTGTTCGGGATTTTTTAAAATTTTTTGGGAAGGATTTTTGGCCCCAAACTTGGTAGACGTGATCCTTGTATTTTTTTTGGCATGCACAAAAAAATTCAGCTAAAAACTCGAAGTGTACAAGATTTTGTGACCATTTGAAAAAAGTGTCCCCATTTCAGACACTTTAATGGCTATTGACCGCAAACCTGTAAAATCTCAAATGCTCTTTAAGGGGGTGTGAGTTCTCAAGGTTTGATGAGGGATAAGGGGAGAATATAAGGGCCAAGTACTAGCACCCATCGCACATCATGTGCGCACACCCCCCGGCCCCTCCAATCACCGGAACCCCAATGCCGTCGGTGAGGTTCTCTGGTGATGCTCCGACGATGGTGCCCCGACGAAGAAAAATGCGGCACCAGCACATGCCCAGCCCAGCAAGTGCTACTGCAACCCTCGGTCTGGTCTGATCTTAGACTGGAAATGAACTCCATATGATTAGACTGGGAATGAACTCCGTATGCCTAAGTCAACCCACGAAACGAGCATGTGGGCGCTCAGCCGGCCAGATGGGCGGGATGCGCAAGTTGGGGATCGGTCGGGTCCCCCTCTGCGTGGTACCGATTGTGCTGTGGCAACCATCGATCCGGTCTGATCTTAGACTGGGAATGAACTCCGTATGCCTAAGCCAACCGACGAAACTAACGAGCGGGCGGGCACTACGTCGGCCAGAGAGACAGGAGGCGCAAGCCGTGGATCGATAAGGTGGTAGGTGGGTTTAGGCACATCTTCAAATTTCTGCATGCCAATGCCATTTTTATGGCTTGTAAATTCATACAATGGTCCCTTAAGCCTTCAAGTGAAGTTTCATGGCAAGACGACTCGTTTTCTATTTTTCATGATTTTTTAAACTTTTTACGGTTCGAGATTTTTTAAAATCTTTTCGGAAGGATTTTTGGCCCAAACTTGGTAGACGTGATCCTTGTATTTTTGTTGGCATGCACAAAAAAATTAAGCTAAAAACTCGAAGTGTACACGATTTTGTGACCATTTAAAAAAAGTGTCCCCATTTCAGACACTTTAATGGCCACTGGCAGCAAACCTGTAAAATCTCAAATGCTCTTTAAGGGGGTGTGAGTTCTCGGGGTTTCATGAGGGATAGGCGGCCAATATAAGGGCAAGTACCAGCCCCCATCGCACATCATGTGCGCACACCCCCCAGGACCCCGATCGCCGGAACCCCAATGCCATCAGTCAGGTTCTCTGGTGATGGTGCCCCGACGAAAAAAAATGTAGCACCAGCACATGCCCGAGCCCAGCAAGTGCTGCCGCAACCGTCGGTCTGGTCCGATCTTCAACTGGGAATGAACTCCGTATGCTTAGACTGGGAATGAACTCCGTATGCCTAAGTCAACCCACGAAATGAGCGTACGGGCGCTCAGCCAGCCAGAGGGGCAGGATGTGCAAGCCGAGGATCGGTCGGGTCCCCCTCTACGTACTACCGATCCTGCTGTCGTAACCCTTCGTTCGGTCTAATAGTTTACTAGGAATGCACTCCGTATACCTAAGCCAACCGACAAAACGAGCATGCGGGTAGGCGGGCAGGCACTATGTTGGCCAGAGAGATGGGATGCGCAAGCCGTGGATCAATAGCGTGGTAGGTGGGTTTAGGCACATCTTCATATTTTTGAGTGCCAATGCCATTTTTATGGCTTGTAAATTCATACAATGGTCCCTTAAGCCTTCACGTGAAGTTTCATGGCAAGTCGACTCGTTTTCTATTTTTCACGATTTTTGAAACTTTTTACGGTTCGGGATTTTTTAAAATTTTTTCGAAAGGAGTTTTGGCCCAAACTTGGTAGACGTGATCCTTGTATTTTTGTTGGCATGCACAAAAAAATTTAGCTAAAAACTCGAAGTGTACAAGATTTTTGTGACCATTTGAAAAAAGTGTCCCCATTTCAGACACTTTAATGGCTACTGGCAGCAAACCTGTAAAATCTCAAATGCTCTTTAAGGGGGTGTGAGTTCTCTAGGTTTGACGAGGGATAGGGGGCCAATATAAGGGCCAAGTATCAGCACCCATCGCACATCATGTGTGTACACCCCCCCGGCCCCCCTGATCGCCGGAACCCCAATGCCGTCGATCAGGTTCTCTGGCGATGCTCCGACGATGGTGCCCCGACGAAGAAAAATGCGGCACCAGCACATGCCCAAGCCTAGCATGTGCTGCCGTAACCCTCTATCCAGTCCGATCTTAGACTGGGAATGAACTTCGTATGCTTAAACCGAGAATGAACTTTGTATGCCTAAGTCAACCCACGAAACGAGAGTGCGGGCACTCAGCAGGCCAGAGGGGCGAAATACGCAAGTCGGGGATCGATCGGGTACCCCTCTGCATGCTGTCGATCCTGCTGCTGCAACCCTCGATCCGGTCTGATCTTAGACTGGGAATGAACTCCGTATGCCTAAGCCAACCGATGAAACGAGTAGGCAGGTGGGCAGGCGGGCACTACGCCGACCAGAGAGACACGATGCGCAAGCTGTGGATCGATAGGGTGGTAGGTGGGTTTAGGCACATCTTCATATTTCTGTGTGCCAATGCCATTTCTATGGCTTGTAAATTCATACAATGGCCCCTTAAGCCATCACGTGAAGTTTCATGGCAAGACGACTCGTTTTCTATTTTTCACGATTTTTGAAACTTTTTACGGTTCAGCATTTTCTAAAATTTTTTCGAAAGGATTTTTGGCCCCAAACTTGGTAGACGTGATCCTTGTATTTTTTTTGGCATGCAAAAAAAAATTTAGCTAAGAACTCGAAGTGTACAAAATTTTGCGACCATTTGAAAAAAGTATCCCCATTTCAGACACTTTAATGGCTATTGGCAGCAAACCTGTAAAATCTCAAATGCTCTTTAAGGGGGTGTGAGTTTTTGAGGTTTGATGACAGATAGGGGGACAATATAAGGGCCAATTACCAGCACCCACCACACATTATGTGCGCACTCCCCCCCGGCCCCCCCGATCGTCGGATCCCTAATGCCGCTGGTCAGGTTCTCCGGTGATGCTCCTGTAATGGTGCCCCAGTGAAGAAAAATACGGCACCAGCACATGCCTGAGCCCAGCATGTGTTGCCGTAGCCCTCAGGTTGGTCCGATCTTAGGCTGGGAATGAACTCCGTATGCTTAGACTGGGAATGAACTCCGTATGCCTAAGTCAACCCAAGAAACGAGCGTGCGGGCACTCAGCCGACCAGAGGGGCGGGATGCGCAAGCCGGGGATCGACCGGGTCCCCCTCTACATGCTGTCAATCCTGCTATCTCAACCCTCGATCCGGTCTGATCTTAGACTGGGAATGAACTCCGTATGCCTAAGCCAACCGACGAAACGAGCGGGCGGGCGGGCACTACGCCGGCTAGAGAGACGGGATGCGCAAGCCATGGATCGATAGGGTGGTAGGTGGGTTTAGGGACATCTTCATATTTTTGTGTGCCAATGCCATTTTTATGGCTTGTAAATTCACACAATGGTCCCTTAAGCCTTCACGTGAAGTTTCATGGCAAGACTCGTTTTCTATTTTTCACGATTTTTGAAACATTTTACGGTTCGAGATTTTTTATAATTTTTTCAGAAGGAGTTTTGGCCCCAAACTCGGTAGATGTGATCCTTGTATTTTTTTTGGCATGCACAAAATAATTCAGCTAAAAACTCGAAGTGTACAAGATTTTGTGACCATTTGAAAAAAGTGTCCCCAATTCAGACACTTTAATGGCTACTGGCAGCAAACCTGTAAAATCTCAAATCCTCTTTAAGGGGGTGTGAGTTCTCGAGGTTTGATGAGGGATAGGGGGCCAATATAAAGTCCAAGAACCATCACACATTGCACATCAGGTGCGCACACCCCACCAGTCCCCCCGATCGTCGGAACCCAAATGCCTCCGGTCAAGTTCTCCGGCGATGCTCCGGCGATGGTGCCCCGGCGAAGAAAAATGTGACACCAGCACATGCCCGAGCCCAAGATGTGCTACCGCAACCCTCGGTCCAGTCTGATCTTAGACTAGGAATGAACTTCGTATGCTTAGACTGGGAATAAACTTCGTATGCCTAAGTGAACCCATGAAACGAGTGTGCGGGCGCTCAACCAGCCAGAGGGGCGGGATGCAGAAGCCGGGAATCGACCAGGTCCCCCTCTGCGTGCTGTTGATCCTACTGCTGCAACCCTCGGTCTAGTTCGATCTTAGACTGGGATGAACTCCGTATGCCTAAGCCAATCGACGAAACGAGCGTATGGGCGGGCGAGCACTACGCCGGCTAGAGAGACAGGATGCGCATGCCGTGGATCATAGGGTGGTAGGTGGGTTTAGGCACATCTTCATATTTCTACATGCCAATGCCATTTTTATGGCTTGTAAATTCATACAACGGTCCCTTAAGCCTTCACGTGAAGTTTCATGGCAAGAAGACTCATTTTCTATTTTTCATGATTTTTGATACTTTTTGCAGTTCGATATTGTTTAAAATTTTTTCGGAAGGAGTTTTGGCCCCAAACTTGGTAGACGATCCTTATATTTTTGTTGGCATGCACAAAAAATTCAGCTAAAAACTCGAAGTGTACAAGATTTTGTGGCCATTGGAAAAAAGTGTCCCCATTTCAAACACTTTAATGGCTACTGGCAGCAAACCTGTAAAATCTCAAATGCTCTTTAAGGGGGTGTGAGTTTTCAAGGTTTGATGAGGGATAGGAGGCTAATATAGGGGCCAAGTACCAGCACCCATTGCATATCATGTGCTCACACCACCCACGGCCCCCTCGATCGTCGGAACCCCAAGGCCGCCGGTAAGGTTCTACAGCAACGATCCGGTGATGGTGCCCCGACGAAGAAAAATGTGGTACCAGCACATGGTCGAGCCCAGCATGTGCTGTCGCAACCCTCGGTCCGGTCCGATCTTAGACTGGGAATGAACTCTGTATGCTTAGACTGGGAATGATCTCTGTATGCCTAGGTCAACCCACGAAACGAGCGTGCGGGCACTCAGTCGGCCAGAGCGACGGGATGCGCAAGCCAGGGATCGACCGGGTCCCCCTCTGCATGCTGTCGATCCCACTACCGTAACCCTTGGTCCAATCCAATCTTAGATTGGGAATGAACTCCGTAGGCCTAAGCCAACCGACGAAACGAGCGAGCGGGCACTATGCCGACCAGAGAGACGGGTTACGCAAGCCGTGGATCGATAGGGTGGTAGGTGGGTTTAGGCACATCTTCATATTTCTATGTGCCAATGCCATTTTCAAGGCTTGTAAATTCATATATTGGTCCCTTAAGCATCACGTGAAGTTTCACGGCAAGACGACTTATTTTTTATTTTTCACGATTTTCAAAACTTTTTCCGATTCGATATTTTTTAAAATTTTTTCAGAGGGGTTTTGGCCCCAAACTTGGTAGACGTGATCCTTGTATTTTTTTGGCATGCATAAATAAATTCAGCTAAAAACTCGAAGTGTACAAGATTTTGTGACCATTTGAAAAAAGTGTCCCCATTTCAGACCCTTTAATGGCTACTGGTAGCAAACCTGTAAAATCTTAAATGCTCTTTAAGGTGGTGTGAGCTCTTGAGGTTTGATGAGGGATAGGGGGCCAATATAAGGGCCAAGTACCAGCACCCATTGCACATCATGTGCGCACACCCCCCGGCCCCTCCGATCGCTGGAACCCCAATGTCGCCAGTCAGGTTCTCCGGTGATACTCAGGCGATGGTTCCCCGGTCAAGAAAAATACGGCACCAACACATGTCCGAGCCCAGCATGTGCTGCCGCAACCCTCAGGCTGGTCCGATCTTAGACTGGGAATGAACTCCGTATGCTTAGACTGTGAATGAACTCCGTATGCCTAAGTCAACCCATGAAACGAGCGTGCGGGCGTTCAGCCGACCAAAATGGTGGGATGCGCAAGTCGGGGATCGACCGGTCCCCCTCTGCGTGCTGTCGATCTTGCTACCGCAACCCTCGATCCAGTCTGATCTTAGACTGGGAATGAGCTCCATATGCCTAAGCTAACCAACGAAACAAGTGAGTGAAGCACTACGCTGGCCAGAGAGACGGGATACGCAAGCCGTGGATCGATAGGTGGTAGGTGGGTTTAGGCACATCTTCATATTTCTGCATGCCAATGCCATTTTTATGGCTTGTAAATTCATACAATTGTCCCTTAAGCCTTCACCTAAAGTTTCATGGCAAGACGACTCGCTTTCTATTTTTCACGATTTTCCAAACTTTTTGAGGTTCGGGATTTTTTAAAATTTTTTCGGAAGGAGTTTTAGCCCCAAACTTGGTAGACGTGATCCTTGTATTTTTTATGGCATGCACAAAAAAATTCAGCTAAAAACTCGAAGTGTACATCATGTGCGTACACCCCCCAATGCACCGGTCAAGTTCTCCGATGATGCTCCGACGATGGTGCCCCGACGAAGGAAAATGCGGCACCAGCACATGCCCGAGCCTAACATGTGCTGCTGCAACCCTCGGTCCGATCCGATCTTAGACTGGGAATGAACTCCGTATGCTTAGACTGGGAATGAACTCCGTATGCCTAAGCAAACCGACGAAACGAGCAGGCGATCGGGCATTACTCCGGCAAGAGAGACGGGATGTGCAAGCCGTGGATCGATAGGGTGGTAGATGAGATTAGGCACATCTTCATATTTCTACATGCCAATGCCATTTTTATGGCTTGTAAATTCATACAATGGTCCCTTAAGCCTTCACGTGAAGTATCATGGCAAGATGACTCGTGTTTTATTTTTCATGATTTTCAAAACTTTTTACGGTTAGAGATTTTTTAAAATTTTTTCGGAAGGATTTTTGGCACCAAACTTGGTAGACGTGATCCTTGTATTTTTTTCGGCATGCAAAAAAAAAATTCAGCTAAAAACTCGAAGCGTACAAGATTTTGTGACCATTTGAAAAAAGTGTCTCCATTCTAGACACTTTAGTGGCTACTGGCAGCAAACCTGTAAAATCTCAAATGCTCTTTAAGGGGGTGTGAGTTCTTAGGGTTTGATGAGGGATAGGGGGCCAATCTAAGGGCCAAGTACCTGCACCCATCGCACAACATGTGCGCACACCCCCCGACCCCCCGATCATCGGAACCTCAATGCCGCCGGTCAGGTTCTCCGGCGATGCTCCGGCGATGGTGCCCCTACAAAGAAAAATGTGGCATCAGCAGATGCCTGAGCCCAGCACGTGCTGCCGTAACCCTCGGTCCAATCCAATCTTAGATTGGGAATGAACTCCGTATGCTTACACTAGGAATGAACTCCGTATGCCTAAGTGAACCCATGAAACCAGCGTGCGGGCACTCAGCCGGCCAGAGGGGTGGGATGCGCAAGCCGAGGATCGGTCGGTCCCCTCTGCGTGCTGTCGATCCTGCTGCCACAACCCTCGATCCGGTCTGATCTTAGACTGGGAATGAACTCCGTATGCCTAAGCCAACCGATGAAACAAGTGGACGGGCAGATGGGCACTACGTCGGCCAGAGAGACGGGATACGCAAGCCGTGGATCGATAGGGTGGTAGGTGGGTTTAGGCACGTCTTCATATTTCTACGTGCCAATGCCATTTTTATGGCTTGTAAATTCATACAATCATCCCTTAAGCCTACACGTGAAGTTTCATGGCAAGGCGACTAGTTTTCTATTTTTCACGATTTTTGAAACATTTTGCGGTTCGGGATTTTTTAAAATTTTTTCAGGAGGAGTTTTGGGCCCCAAACATGGTAGACATGATCCTTGTATTTTTGTTGGCATGCACAAAAAAATTTAGCTAAAAACTCGAGGTTTGATGAGGGATAGAGGGCCAATATAAAGGCCAAGTATCGGCACCCATCGCACATCATGTGCGCACACCAACCCCCGGCCCCCCCAATCATCGGAACCCCAATGCCGCCAGTCAGGTTCTCCGGTGATGCTTCGACGATGGTGTCCCGACAAACAAAAATGTGACACCAGCACATGCCCGAGCCCAGCATGTGCTACCGCAACCCTCAGTCCGGTCTGATCTTAGACTGAGAATGAACTTTTTGCAGTTAGGGATTTTTTAAAATTTTTTCGGAAGGATTTTTGGCCCCAAACTTGGTAGATGTGATCCTTGTATAGTTTTTGGCATGCACAAAAAAATTCAGCTAAAAACTCGAAGTGTACAAGATTTTGTGACCATTTAAAAAAAGTGTCCCCATTTCAGACACTTTAATGGCTACTGACAGCAAACCTGTAAAATCTCAAATGCTCTTTAAGGGGATGTGAGTTCTCGAGGTTTGATGAGGGATAAGGGGCCAATATAAGGGCCAAGACCAACACCCATCGCACATCATGTGCGCACACCACCCCCTGGCCCCCCCAATCGTCGGAACCCCAAGGCCGCCAATCAGGTTCTCCGGTGATGCTCCAGCGATGGTGCCCCGACGAAGAAAAATGTGGCACCAGCACATGCCCAAGCCCAACTTGTGCTGTCGCAACCCTCGATCCGGTCCGATCTTAGACTGGGAATGAACTCCGTATGCTTAGATTGGGAATGAACTCACGAAACGAGCGTGCGGGGGCTCAGCTGGCCAGAAGGGCGGGATGCGCAGGCGGGGGATCAACCGGGTCCCCCTCTGCGTGCTGCCGATCTTGCTGCCGCAACCCTCGGTCTGGTGTGATCTTAGACTAGGAATGAACTCCGTATGCATAAGCCATGCCCGAGCCCAGCATGTGCTACTACAACCCTCAGTCCGGTCCTATCTTAGACTGGGATGAACTCCATATGCTTAGACTGGGAATGAACTCCGTATGCCTAAGTCAACCCATGAAACGAGCGTGCGGGCGCTCAGTCGGCCAAAGGGGCAGGATGTGCAAGTCGTGGATCGGTTGGGTCCCCCTCTTCATGCTGTCGATCCTACTGCTGTTGCCTTCGGTCCGGTCTAATCTTAGACTTGGAATGAACTCTGTATGCCTAAGCCAACCGACGAAACGAGCTGGCGGGCGAGCATTACGCCGGCCAGAGAGACAGAATGCGCAAGCCATGGATCGATAGGGTGGTAGGTGGGTTTAGACACATCTTCATATTTCTGCATGCGAATGCCATTTTTACGGGTTGTGAATTCATACAATGGTCCCTCAAGCCTTCACGTGTAGTTTCATGGCAAGATGACTCGTTTTCTATTTTTCACAATTTTCAAAACTCCTTGCGGTTTGGAATTTTTTAAAATTTTTTCGGAAGGAGTTTTGGCCCCAAACTTGGTAGGCGTGATCCTTGTATTTTTGTTGGCATGCACAAAAAAATTCAGCTAAAAACTCGAAATGTACAACATTTTCTGACCATTTGAAAAAAGTGTCCCCATTTCAGACACTTTAATGGCTGTTGGCCCCCCCGGCCCCCCCGATCGCCGGAACCCAAATTCTGCAGGTCAGGTTCTCCAGCGGTGGTGCCCCGGTGAAGAAAAATATGACACCAGAACATGCCCGAGCCCAGTATGTGCTGCCGTAACCCTCAGTCCGGTCTGATCTTAGACTGGGAATGAACTCCGTATGCCTAAGTCAACCCATGAAACAAGCGTACGGGCGCTCAGCCAGCTAGAAGGGCGGGATGCGCAAGTCGGGGATCAGCTGGGTCCCCCTCTACGTGCCATCAATCCTACTACCGCAACCCTTGGTCTGGTCCAATCTTAGACTAGGAATGAACTCCATATGCCTAAGCCAATCGACGAAATGAGCGGGCGGACGGGCGGGCAGGCACTATGCCGGCCAGAGAGATGGGATGTACAAGCTATAGATCGATAGAATGGTAGGTGGGTTTAGGCACATCTTCATATTTCTGCATGCCAATGCCATTTTTATGGCTTGTAACTTCATAGAATGGTGCCTTCAGCCTTCACGTGAAGTTTCATGGCAAGATGACTCATTTTCTATTTTTTACGATTTTTGAAATTTTTTGTGGTTCGGGATTTTTTAAAATTTTTTTGGAAGGAGTTTTGGCCCCAAACTTGGTAGACATGATCCTTGTATTTTTTTTGACATGCACAAAAAAATTCAGCTAAAAACTCGAAGCGTACAAGATTTTGTGACCATTTGAAAAAAGTGTCCCCATTCCAAACACTTTAATGGCTACTGCCAGCAAACCTGTAAAATCTCAAATGCTCTTTAAGGGGGTGTGAGTTCTCAATGTTTGATGAGGGATAAGGGCCAATATCAGGGCCAAGTATGAGCTCCCATCGCACATCATGTGCGCACACCCCGATCGTCGGAACCCCAATGCCGCCGGTAAGGTTCTCCGACGATGCTCCAGTGATGGTGCCCCGACGAAGAAAAATGCGACACCAGTATATGCTCGAGCCCGGCATGTGCTACCGCAACCCTCGGGTCCGGTCCAATCTTAGTCTGGGAATGAACTCCGTATGCTTAGAATGGGAATGAACTCCGTATGCTTAAGTCAACCCCATGAAATGAACGTGCGGGAGCTCGGTCGGCCAGAGGGGCAGGATGTGCAAGCCGGGGATCGGCCAGGTCCCCCTTTGCGTGCTGCCAATCCTACTGCCACAACCCTCAGTCCGGTCTGATCTTAGACTGGGAATGAACTCCGTATGCCTAAGCCAACCGACGAAACGAACGGACGGGCGGGCACTATGTCGGCCAGAGAGATGGGATGCGCAAGCCATGGATCGATAGGGTGGTAGTTGGGTTTAGGCACATCTTCATATTTTTGTGTACCAATGCCATTTTTATGGCTTGTAAATTCACACAATGGTCCCTTAAGCCTTCACGTGATCTTTCATGGCAAGACGACTCGTTTTCTATTTTTCACGATTTTTAAAACTTTTTACGGTTCGAGATTTTTTAAAATTTTTTCGGAAGGAGTTTTGGCCCCAAACTTGGTAGGCGTGATCCTTGTATTTTTGTTGGCATGCACAAAAAAATTCAGCTAAAAACTCGAAGTGTACAACATTTTCTGACCATTTGAAAAAAGTGTCCCCATTTCAGACACTTTAATGGCTGTTGGCCCCCCCGGCCCCCCCGATCGTCGGAACCCAAATTCTGCAGGTCAGGTTCTCCGACGGTGGTGCCCCGGTGAAGAAAAATATGACACCAGAACATGCCCGAGCCCAGTATGTGCTACCGTAACCCTCAGTCCGGTCTGATCTTAGACTGGGAATGAACTCCGTATGCCTAAGTCAACCCATGAAACAAGCGTACGGGCGCTCAGCCAGCTAGAAGGGCGGGATGCGCAAGTCGGGGATCAGCTGGGTCCCCCTCTACGTGCCATCAATCCTACTACCGCAACCCTTGGTCTGGTCCAATCTTAGACTAGGAATGAACTCCATATGCCTAAGCCAATCGACGAAATGAGCGGGCGGACGGGCGGGCAGGCACTATGCCGGCCAGAGAGATGGGATGTACAAGCTATAGATCGATAGAATGGTAGGTGGGTTTAGGCACATCTTCATATTTCTGCATGCCAATGCCATTTTTATGGCTTGTAACTTCATAGAATGGTGCCTTCAGCCTTCACGTGAAGTTTCATGGCAAGATGACTCATTTTCTATTTTTTACGATTTTTGAAATTTTTTGTGGTTCGGGATTTTTTAAAATTTTTTTGGAAGGAGTTTTGGCCCCAAACTTGGTAGACATGATCCTTGTATTTTTGTTGACATGCACAAAAAAATTCAGCTAAAAACTCGAAGCGTACAAGATTTTGTGACCATTTGAAAAAAGTGTCCCCATTCCAAACACTTTAATGGCTACTGCCAGCAAACCTGTAAAATCTCAAATGCTCTTTAAGGGGGTGTGAGTTCTCGAGGTTTGATGAGGGATAGGGGGCCAATATAAGGGCCAAGTACCAGCACCCATCGCTCATCATGTGCGCACACCCCCCGGCCCCCCGATCGTCGGAATCCCAATCCTGCTGATCATGTTCTCCAGCGATGCTCCGTCAATGGTGCCTCGTCGAAGAAAAATGCGGCACCAGCACATGCTCGAGCCCAGCATGTGCTGTCGTAACCCTCGGTCTGATCCGATCTTAGACTGGGAATGAACTCCGTATGCTTAGACTGGGAATGAACTCCGTATGCCTAAGTCAACCCACGAAACGAGCGTGTGGGCCCTCAGCCGGCCAGAGGGGTCGGATGCGCAACCGGGGATCGGCCGGGTCCCCCTCTGCGTGCTACCAATCTTGCTGCCGCAACCCTTGGTCAGGTGTGATCTTAGACTAGGAATGAACTCCGTATGCCTAAGCCAACCGACGAAACGAGCGGGCAGGCGGGCGGCGGGCGGGCACTACGTCGGCCAGAGAGACGGGATGCGCAAGCCGTGGATCGATAGGGTGGTAGGTGGGTTTAGGCACATCTTCATATTTCTACGTGCCAATGCCATTTTTATGGCTTCTAAATTCATACAATGGTCCCTTAAGCCTTCACGTGAAGTTTCATGGCAAGATGACTCGTTTTCTGTTTTTCACGATTTTTAAAACTTTTTACGGTACGGGATTTTTTAAAATTTTTTCGGAAGGATTTTTGGCTCCAAAATAGGTAGAAATGATCCTTGTATTTTTGTTGGCAGGCACAAAAAAATTCAGCTAAAAACTCAAAGTGAACAAGATTTTGTGACCATTTGAAAAAATTGTCCCCATTTCAGACACTTTAATGGCTACTGGCAGCAAACCTGTAAAATCTCAAATGCTCTTTAAGGGGTTGTGAGTTCTTGAGGTTTGATGAGGGATTGGGGGCCAATATAAGGGCTAAGTACCAGCACCATCGCACATCATGTGCGCACACCCCCCCGGCCCCCCCGATCGCCGGAACCTCAATGCCGCCGGTCAGGTTCTCCGACGATGCTCCGACGATGGTGCGTCGACGAAGAAAAATGCGGCACCAGCACATGCCCAAGCCCAACTTGTGCTGTCGCAACCCTCGGTCCGGTCCGATCTTAGACTGGGAATGAACTCCGTATGCTTAGATTGGGAATGAACTCCGTATGCCTAGGTCAACTCACGAAACGAGCGTGCGGGCGCTCAGCTGGCCAGAAGGGCGGGATGCGCAGGCGGGGGATCAACCGGGTCCCCCTCTGCGTCCTGCCGATCTTGCTGCCGCAACCCTCGGTCTGGTGTGATCTTAGACTAGGAATGAACTCCGTATGCATAAGCCAACCGACGAAACGAGCGGGAGGGCGGGCGGGCGGTCACTAGGCCGGCCAGAGAGACTTGATGCGCAAGCTGTGGATCGATAGGGTTATTGGTGGGTTTAGGGACATCTTCATATTTTTGTGTGCCAATGCCATTTTTATGGCTTGTAAATTCATACAATGGTCCCTTAAGCCTTCACGTGAAGTTTCATGGCAAGACGAATCGTTTTCAATTTTTCATGATATTGGAAACTTTTTGCGGTTCAGGATTTTTTAAAATTTTTTCGGAAGGAGTTTTGGCCCCAAACTTTGTAGACGTGATCCTTTTATTTTTGTTGGCATGCACAAAAAAATTCAGCTAAAAACTCGAAGGGTACAAGATTTTGTGACCATTTGAAAAAAGTGTCCCCATTTCAGACACTTTAATGGCTACTGGCAGCAAACCTGTAAAATCTCAAATGCTCTTTAAGGGGGTGTAAGTTCTCGAGGTTTGATGAGGGATAGGGGGCAATATAAGGGCCAAGTACCAGCAGCCATCGCACATGATGTGCGCACACCCCCCCGGCCCCCCCGATCGCCGGAACCCCAATCCTACCTGTAGACACCCAATTGGGTCCTGGCCCAGATCAATTGGGCCTGGCCTAAATGGGTAAGCCCAATGCAATTTTTACTTTGTATTTTTTTTCCTTTTTTTCGTTTCTTTTCTTTTGTATTTTATGTATTTATTATTTATTATTATTAAATGTATATTTTTACTTATTTATTTATTTATTTTTCTATTAATATTTATATGTTATTTTTTTATATAGTTCTATATTTATTATATATTATAATTTATTTATTATTATTATTTTTTATTTTTCTTGTAATATTTTTTTGACTTATCTTATTGTATTATCTGTTAATAATTCTTGTTCCGTTTATCTAATTTTTTGTATATCTGATATTATTATTATTATTTTTTTATCTATCCTATCTTTTCTAATTATCTATTAATTTTTTTATTTGATTTTGGAGGGCTGGGATTGACAGTGGAAGAATCCCACTGTGAAGGGGAATTCAATCAAGAGAGTCCAGATTGGATTCAAAGATTGAATTCCCGTCCAAGGAGGAATTGGGATTAATCAGGAACTCCTGATCAATCCCCATAAAAGGGACCTCTGGAACAGAATGCTGGACAGAAGAAAAACAGTAAGCAAAAGCTACTGATTTAACAGAAAAGAGGCGTATAGAAGGCTAAGAAAAGGTGTAGAAGGGTTCTGGGAATTAGAAGATATTTTTTGAAGATTTTTGGCATTTTTTTCTGGGAATTTCTGGAATATTCCAGATTTCGGTGAAGTTTCCGGCAAAGTTTGAATTTTTTGATGAAAATTTCGACCAACCTTGAAGTTTCTGGCGACCTGCCCAGTTTTCGGTAAAGATTCCCAGAAACTGGTGACCTTTCCGGTGAACTTTCGGCAAACTTCCGACGAAAAAACCTAGATTCCGACGACAAAACCCAGAATCCGGTGAATCTTCAACCGGAGTTCTTCGACCTTTTAGAGAGAAGGGAGAGGTAAAAGGAAGAAGAGAGAGAGAGGGGAGGAGCGTTCTACCAAAAAACAGAGGGAAGTGCCTTTTATACCCTCTCAAAACGACGTCGTTTTGGCCTTAAGTGACCGAGAGGATCCGCGCATTTTGCCGTGACCCGACCCGACCCGAGCGTCGACCCGCTTCTTGACCCGCGCGTGCCATCCCCCCTCCGAGCCAAGCCGAGCTTCCCAAGTCGCCCTCCGAGCCGTTTCTCTTCCTTAAGCCGAGTCGAGCCGAACCGCGATCCGAGCCGCTCCAGGTTTTTTTTTTTGAATTTTTTTATTTTCATTTATTTGTTTATTTATTTTGTTTTATTTATTAGATTAGGTTTATTTAATATTCTTTTTATCTTAATTTTATTTTTATTTTTGTTTTACTTTTCTTTATTTTTCAATTTTTTATTCTATTTTCTTTAAATAAAAATCAAAATTTCCAAAAAAAATATTTTTAGGGAAAAGTTGAAAGTATCAATTTTCCTTAAAAAAATTTTTTTAAAAAGGGTTTTTGAGGAAAAGTTGAAAGTATCAATTTTCCTTGGAAATCAAAGTTTCAAAAAAAATATTTTTAAGGAAAAGTTGAAAGTATCAATTTTCCTTAAAAATAAATTTCCAAAAAAGTATTTTTTGGGAAAAGTTGAAAGTATCAATTTTCCTTAAAAATAAATTTTCAAAAAAAATATTTTTGGGAAAGTTGAAAGTATCAATTTTCCCTACACAAGAACAATCATTCTTTCCTTCCTTTCTATTTTGATTTTGATTTTGATTTTTCTTTAACTAATCCGACAATGGAGCCTCTGCAAGTGAAGCAGTAGTTTTTCTTGCATACTCTTGAGGTGAGGGAATTTTCTTAATTTTTTGCTAAAAGTATTAGATTCAATTGAGAATAATTTCCAATAATTAATTACTTGGTAAAATTTTAAGGCTTTTTGGATAACACAAATTTTAGCTGGTACCATCTTTTGATGGGCGTTGTGATGGTGCTATAACCTTCCTCACACGTAACCGAACTCCCGAACCCTGTTCTGGTTTGTAGACCTGAACCTATTCTTTTAGGGACCCTTAAACTTATGTGTTCCCTGAAAGGACAGATTCCTTAGGTGGCCAATCGCACCTAGATAAAAAAGATTGGTGGCGACTCCCTTAAGTCAATGTCTAGCGATAGATCCCCGGATCTAGACGTTATGACAGCTTGGTGACTCCACTGGGGACTTTGAGAGTCAGGCTAGCAAATAATTTGTGTTATCCAAAAGCCTAATAAAATTGAACCTTTTTGTATATATGTGTTATTATTCATTCATGTTTATTTACCTTGTTAATTATGTCATTCATGTGCATGTGCATAACATGAGCTCTATACCCGAGCTCCGTCCCTCTAGGAAGGAGTAAAGTACCTATTGCTTTCGTGAGGTCTAATGCCTCTGCAGTGGCTAGCGAAATACTCCCACTCAAATTGAACCTTTTCCGCTTGTAGCCTGTAATGGGTGAGGATTAGGGTGCCTTACTAGTCTATGATGGACAAGGATGTAAGGAGCAATTTGAAGACCTTTAGACTCTGACCTTAAAATCGCATGTAGTGAACCTTAAGAGTGCCTACACCTAAGATAGAGCCCTTTCTACCCAATGATAGATATACCCTGAAATTAGGACACAAAAAGGGTGTTTGTCTAATCATTTCGACTGTTTAACTTTGTGTATTATTTTTATCATATGTAACATTATGCATCAGCATCACTTTCATTTCATCCATCGAACTAACTATGTTGTTTGTCTGATTGTATGCATCTGCATTACTTTCATGATCATGTTTTAACACAATCATTTGCATTCATTTCATACTAGATTTCATTCAGAAAAATGTACATTTCATTTGTGTATCAAAGCATCATACATAAGGCACAACATAACATTTCTAATCATAAGTATGTACTCAAGGTCCCCAGGGATAGCTCCATCTAGCAAAAACCCTACTCATCCATACAACAACAAATCCAGAGCAAGGCAATGGAAGAGAAAGTTCTCATAGATTTGAAAAGCTAGAAAAAGCTCGGAGAAGATTGAAAATGAACTAAGCAAGATTCTGGAAGCCCTTAATAACATGAATAAAGGAAAAAGAGTTGAAGGAAGTACAAGCCAGCAAGAAGTGGTTGACCTTTTGTACCCTCCAGGTTTTGGCCCACCTCAAGCCCAGTCTGCCCAAGAGGTCCCACCACAACATTTTGCATATCAAACATATCCTGGAATGCCATCAGCTTTCAACCCAGGGCAGTATAATAGCTATATAAATCCTGTCTTCACTGAAAAGGCAACAGAACCAATTCCTGATCTAGATGATTTAAAAGAGAAAGAGAAGGAAAAGATAAGGGTGGAAGCTGAAGAAAGCTCCAAAATTAGCATGTTAGAGCAGAGGCTACGGGCTATGGAAGGATTTAGCTTTTATGGGTCAGTTGATGCTACTAGGCTCTGCCTAGTTCCTGATGTGGTTATCCCCCATAAGTTCAAAGTATCGAAATTTGAAAAATATGATGGTACAAAGTGCCCCAAAACCCACATCACCATATATTGCAGAAAGATGGCAGCTCATGCACATGATGAAAAACTCTTGATGCATGTCTTTCAGGATTGCCTTACTGGTTCTGCTGCCAGGTGGTATGTTCAGTTAGATAGGACCCACATTCGCTCTTGAAGCGATATGGCTCATGACTTCATCAGTCAATATCGACACATTATCGATTTGGCTCCTGATCGTTTGTCTTTACAGAATCTAGAAAAAAAGGCAAATGAGTCTTTTAAAGAATATGCCCAGAGATGGAGAGATATAGCTTCACAGGTACAACCTCCACTGACCGAGAAAGAAACTACAGTGTTGTTTGTTAGCACTTTAAAAGCTCTCTATTATGAAAAGATGATAGGGAATGCAACAAAGAATTTTGCCGACATGGTGATCTCTGGAGAAATTATTGAAAGTGCCATAAAAAATGGCAAGTTAAAAGGAGGAGAAACCAAGAAGACATCAGAAAAGAAAGAAGCTCAAGCTCAAGCTGTGAGCTTTGATAGACAACAATTCAGGGGTTATCAACCCTATCCATCCCAAGGTTACTCTTCATACTATCCTACTGTGAATAATGTCTCATCCTACCCATACCAGCTGGCTCCACAACCACCTTATTCATCCATATACCGATCAATTTATAGCCCTTAAGATCTTACGTACAGCCTCAACATTCAAGCTCCTGCAAGAACCCAAGTTTGCCCTATTAACCTAGTAAGTGGTTCACGAGAACAACGAACTACTCGAGAAAAACCTGTATTTGATCTAATCCCTATGACTTATATAGAGTTATATCAAGAACTCTATAATAGCCATTTGATTGCCCCCAGCCATGTGGAGCCACTTAAACCACCTTACCCAAAGTGGTATGATCCTACAGCCCACTGCGACTATCACTATGGAATTACTGGCCATTCTACTGAAAATTGCACTGCTTTAAAATATAAGGTGCAACGGTTGATCAATGATGGAATGGTAAGTTTTGATCAAGGAAAAGCAACAACATCTAATGTTAGCATTTTGAGTGAAAGTCAAGAACAGAAAGGGTCTGGAGAGTCACAATGAATTGAAGGGCAAGATGTCAATAGAGATTCTTCAACTGATCGCATAGGGGGACAATTTTAAAAAATGGAGATAAGGCTGGTTGAAGGTTTCTTCTGTCATTTTAGGATTTCTTTTCAAATAATGTTAGATTTCTTTTTGCAATATGACTTCACTTGTTATCATTTTAATAAAGGCAAGTCAATGCATTTAATTACATTTTTCTCTTTCACTTGACCATTACTCCATGCTCCGTTACCTTTCATAACTTTACATTCCCATTCTTAAATTTCAGATGATGAATATTTAGACAATGATAACAATAATTATGGGATTTAATTTTGAGAACTCATCCACATTTAATATGAGAAGACGATTTGAGCAAAAATAAGCTGTTACCGGAGGTGAAATAGATATGTCTTGAAGATGTGTAATCTTTTATACAGATTCATGAGCTTTGTTCAATAGATGATGTTCAAGAAAGGTATTCACAATTGAGAAGAAAAATGGCCATCTTTCTTTTACAATTTGAAAAACCATTTATTGCTACCCCTTTGAGCCTGTTATGATTTCTTTTTCTGAAGAACCCTAACCAAGGATCACCCTCTACACTGGGGGGTAATTTTTGAAAAAATCACAAAAAGATCTCAAAAAAAAAGAAAAAATGCCACACATGACTTGGGGCAAAGTAATGAGAATCCTTTGTGTGAAGAAAGTAAATAGTGAAACAATGTGGGGGCAAAATGCCAAGTTATATCAAATGATCCTTTGGTGTTGAACCTTTTTAATATGTGTTTTGAGCCTATTATATCCATTTTTTATGACCCTTCACCTTGGCCTACATTACAACCTTGAAAAGTCCATTTGGATCAAATGTGAATACTCAACTTGAATGATCATATGTTGAGCGAAAGTATGCTCATGAGGAAGCAATGGAATCAGGCTCTAAAGTTTGATGTATGAAAGATATCAACAATGGATGAAAAATGAGAAAAGAGAAAAAAGGAAAAAAAAAGAAAGAAAAAAGAAAAAGAAAGAAATGAGAAAATGAAAAAAAATAGATTCAAATTAAAAACTTGAAAGGTTGATAGAAAAAGATCCAGGTCAAACAGCTCACATAAATGGAAGATCAAAGACATCTAAAGATCCCTCAAAGACTGGGGAAAAGTTTGCCAAGCTCAAGTTGACTTCAACAGTAAATGGAATGAGTTTTTGAAAAAGAATGCTAGATTAATGTTGAGAATTGTCTGGATATTCATCATTTGGACATACCATCCATCCCAATGACATATGTCCAATTTATTTTCTTTCCCATTTGTTTTGTACCAAAACAGATCTTCATTCATTATCTTTACCATAATTCACCTTGTGTTCTCTTATTGTTTCACCCCTAGAATGAATTGAGAAAATGCTTGATTGCATTGTATTTGTCAAGAATTGAAATGATAATGAATGAATGAATATGTGCTTAAAAGAGTCTTGCATTCATTTGAAAAGAAAATCTAAGATGATGGTGGTAGCAAAATGAAGAAATGGTAGAAACCTAAAAAAGATGATTTGGAAGGATCTATGATGTGACCAAATGGAGAATATAATGGGGCAAATCTTGAAAAGTGGTATAACCGAGTGATGAGTAGAATGATGAATTGGTCGATATGATTTGCAAGTTATGATTGAATGATGAGAACAATCAGTGGACAAAGTTTGTTTTGGAATGGTTAATGCTGAGACACCTATGAGTAATGACCCAGTGATGGTGGATGAAACTTGTTTTGAAATTTGTTAGTGCTGAAAAATTCATTGAATGATGGTCAAGTGATGATCGATTGATGAAGCTTATTCCAAATTATTGAGAAACTAAACAAGGAAGAATGTGAGTGGAAAAAAATAATTAAGAGCTACACTGTTTTGATCTTAAAAGAGCAGTGTAATTGGATCTCTGAAGAATCAAAAAGCTTGATGCCCAAAAAGAGCTTGAGAAACTTGAGTACCATACATTGAATAGGAATTATTTGGCTAACATTTGCATAGCATGCATTGAAATTCATATGCATTTGCATAGCATACACTACTTTCAGGAAAGTAGAGTGTATAAATTCAAGAAGCAAGGGTGTTCCAACATCCCACATGGAGAAGACAAATATGAAGATATTTTGTAAAATTGAAAAAAAAGCTTGTCAGGTAAGTTCCTAATCCTTGAAATAGGATGTCTTTTGGTATCAGGGTTGATTTATAAGACCTTTGGGCATAATCCCCTGAAATTCCTTCAAACACAACTTTCAACTCCTTTGGACATGATTGTCAAGGAGCAATTTACTTTCCAAAAGTCGTGGTGCCTCTGTTTAGAGGAGCAATTTATTTTCCAAAGTCATGGTGCCTCTGTTTAGAGGAGCAATTTACTTTCTCAAAGTCGTGGTGCCTCTGTTTAGAGGAGCAATTTATTTTTCAAAAGTCGTGGTGCCTCTGTTTAGAGGAGCAATTTATTTTCCAAAAGTCGTGGTGCCTCTGTTTAGAGGAGCAATTTATTTTCAAAAGTCATGGTGCCTCTGTTTAGAGGAGCAATTTATGTTTCTCAAAGTCATTGAGCCTCTGTTTATAGGAGCTTTGGTAAAAAAAAACAAAACAAAACAAAAAACAAAAAACAAAAAACAAAAAAAACACAAAAAAAACAAAAAATGACAATGTTGAGTTGAGTCTTGATTGGGTGTCTACGTCTTTGCGCAATTTCTGTTTCACAGAAAATGTGCAAAGAGGGGCAGCTGTAGACACCCAATTGGGTCCTGGCCCAGATCAATTGGGCCTGGCCCAAATGGGTAAGCCCAATGCAATTTTTACTTTGTATTTTTTTCCTTTTTTTTGTTTCTTTTCCTTTGTATTTTATGTATTTTATCATTTATTATTATTATATGTATATTTTTACTTATTTATTTATTTATTTTTTTGTTAATATTTATATGTATTTTATTTATATAGTTCTATATTTATTATATATTATAATTCATTTATTATTATTATTATTTTTTATTATTTTTCTTGTAATATTTTTTTGATTTATCTTATTATATTATCTGTTAATAATTCTTGTTCCGTTTATCTGATTTTTTGTATATCTGATATTATTATTATTTTTTTTATCTATCCTATCTTTTCTAATTATCTATTATTTTTTTTTATTTGATTTCGGAGGGCTGGGATTGAAAGTGGAAGAATCTCACTGTGAAGAGGAATTCAATCAAGAGAGTCCAGATTGGATTCAAAGATTGAATTCCCGTCCAATGAGGAATTGGGATTGATCAGGAACTCCTGATCAATCCCTATAAAAGGGACCTCTGGAACAGAATGCTGACAGAAGAAAAACAGTAAGCAAAGCTATTGATTAAGGAAAAGAGGCGTATAGAAGGCTAAGAAAAGGTGTAGAAAGGTTCTGGGAATTAGAAGAAATTTTTTGAAGATTTTTGGTGTTTTTTTTCTAGGAATTTCTGGAAAATTCCAGATTCCAGTGAAGTTTTCAGCGAAGTTTGAATTTTTCGGCAAAAATTCTAACCAACCTTGAAGTTTTCGGTGACCTACCCAGTTTCCGACAAAGAGTCCCAGAAATCGGTGACCTTCCAACGAACTTCCGGTGAACTTTCGGTGAAAAAACCTAGATTTCGATGAAAAAACCCAGAATCCGATGAATCTTCAATCGAAATTCTTCAACCTTTTAAAAAGAAGGGAGAGGAAAAATGAAGAAGAGAAAGAGAAGGGAGGAGCGTTCTGTCGAAAAACAGAGGGAAGTGCCTTTTATACCCTCTCAAAACGACGTCGTTTTGGCCTTAAGTGACCCAGAGGATCCGCGCGTTTTACCGTGACCCGACCCGACCCAAGCGTCGACCCACTTCCTGACCCGCGTGTGCCAGCCCCCCTCCGAGCCAAGCCGAGCCGAGCCGAGCTTCCCAAGTCGCCCCCCAAGGCGTTTCTCTTCCTTGAGTCGAGCCGAGCCGAGCCGCGATCCGAGCCGCTCCAGGTTTTTTTTTTTTTGAATTTTTTTATTTTCATTTATTTGTTTATTTGTTTTTTTTTTATTTATTAGATTAGGTTTATTTAATATTCTTTTTATCTTAATTTTATTTTTAATTTTGTTTTACTTTTCTTTATTTTTCTATTTTTATTATTCTATTTTCTTTAAATAAAAATCAAAATTTCCAAAAAAAATATTTTTAGGGAAAAGTTGAAAGTATCAATTTTCCTTAAAAATAAATTTTCAAAAAAGGGTTTTTGAGGAAAAGTTGAAAGTATCAATTTTCCTTGGAAATCAAAGTTTCAAAAAAAATATTTTTGAGGAAAAGTTGGAAGTATCAATTTTTCTTAAAAATAAATTTCCAAAAAAATATTTTTTGGGAAAAGTTGAAAGTATCAATTTTCCTTAAAAATAAATTTTCAAAAAAAGTATTTTTGGGAAAAGTTGAAAGTATCAATTTTCGCTACACAAGAACAATCATTCTTTCCTTCCTTTCTATTTTGATTTTGATTTTGATTTTTCTTTAACTAATCCGACGATAGAGCCTCTGCAAGTGAAGCAGTAGTTTTTCTTGCATACTCTTAAGGTGAGGGAATTTTCTCAATTTTCTGCTAAAAGTATTAGAGTCAATTGAGAATAATTTCCAATAATTAATTAATCGGTAAAATTTTAAGGCTTTTTGGATAACACAAATTTCAGCTGGTACCATCTTTTGATGGGCGTTGTGAGGGTGCTATAACCTTTCTCACACGTAACCGAACTCCCGAACCCTATTCTGGTTTGTAGACCTGAACCTATTCTTTTAGGGACCCTTAAACTTAGGTGTTCCCTGAAAGGATAGATTCTTTAGGTGGCCAATCGCACCTAGCTAAAAAAGATTAGTGGCAACTCCCTTAAGTCAATGTCTAGTGATAGATCCCTGGATCTAGACGTTATGACACTACCGGACAGGTTTTTCAGCGATGCTCTGACGATGGTGCCCCGACGAAGAAAAATGCGACACCAGCACATGTCCGATCCTAGTATGTGTTGCCGTAACCCTCGGTCCGATCCGATCTTAGACTGGGAATGAACTCCGTATGCCTAAGTCAACCCACGAAACGAGCGTACGGGCACTCAGCCGACCTGAGGGGCGGGATGCACAAGTCGAGGATCGACCAGGTCCCCCTATGCGTGCTGTAGATCATGCTGTCGTAACCCTCGATCTGGTCTGAGCTTAGACTAGGAATGAACTCTGTATACCGAAGCCAATCGACAAAATGAGCGGGCGGTGGCGGCGGGCAACTACGTCGGCCAGAGAGACGGGATGCGCAAGTCGTGGAATGATAGGGTGGTAGGTGGGTTTAGGCACATCTTCATATTTCTGCGTGCCAATGCCATTTTTATGGCTTGTAAATTCATACAATGGTCCCTTAAGCCTTCACGTGAAGTTTCATGGCAAGACGACCCGTTTTCTATTTTTCACGATTTTCAAAACTTTTTGCGGTTCAGGATTTTTCAGAATTTTTTTCGAAGGAGTTTTGGCCCCAAGCTTGGTAGAAGTGATCCTTGTATTTTTTTTGGCATGCAAAAAAAAATTCAGCTAAAAACTCGAAGTGTACGAGATTTTGTGACCATTTGAAAAAAGTGTCCCCATTTCAGACACTTTAATGGCTACTGGTAGCAAACTTGTAAATCTCAAATGCTCTTTAAGGGGGTGTGAGTTCTCGAGGTTTGATGAGGGATAGGGGGCCAATATAAGGGCCAACTACCAGCACCCATCGCACATCATGTGCGCACACCCCCTCGGCCCCCCGATCATCGGAACCCCAATGCCGCCGGTCAGGTTCTCCGATGATGCTCTGACGATGGTGCCCCGGTGAAGAAAAATGTGGCACCAGTACATGCCCTGGCATAGCATGTGCTGTCGTAACCCTTGGTCCAGTCCGATCTTGGACTGGGAATGAACTCCATACGCTTAGACTGGAATGAACTCCGTATGCCTAAGTCAACCCACGAAAGGAGCGTGCGGGCGCTCAGCCGGCCAGAGGGGCGGGATGCATAAGCCGAGGATCGGTCGGGTCCCCCTCTGCGTGCTGTCGATCCTGCTATCGCAACCCTCAGTCCAATCAGATCTTAGACTAGGACTGAACTCCGTATGCCTAAGCCAACCGATGAAATAGCGGGCGGGCGGGCGGGCACTACGTCGACCAGAGACACGGGATGCGCAAGCCGTGGATCGATAGGGTGGTAGGTGGGTTTAGGCACATCTTCATATTTCTGCATGCCAATGCCATTTTTATGGCTTGTAAATTCATACAATGGTCCCTTAAGCCTTCACGTGAAGTTTCATGGCAAGACGACTCGTTTTCTATTTTCATGATTTTTGAAACTTTTTATGGTTCGGGATTTTTTAAAATTTTTTCGGAAGGAGTTTTGGCCCCAAACTTTAGACGTGATCCTTGTTATTTTTTTTCGCTATGCCACAAAAAAATTTCAGCTAAAAACTCGAAGTGTACAAGATTTTGTGGACAATTTGAAAAAAGTGTCCCCATTTTCAGATACTTTAAAAGCTGTACTGGCAGCAAAACCTGTAAAATCGTCAAATGCTTCTTTAAGGGGGTGTTAGTTCTTGGAGGTTTGATGAGGGATAAGGGGCCAATATAAGGGCCAGAGTAACCAGGCAACCCCATCAGCACAGTCATTTTGCGCACACAGCCCCCCCCCCCCCCCGGGGCCCCCCCCCCGATCGCTGTGAACCCAAAGTGCCGCCGGTCAGGTTCTCTAGCAATGCTCCGACGATGGTGCCCCAACGAAGCAAATTACGGCACCAGCACATGCCTGAGCCTAGCGTGTGCTACCGTAACCCTCGGTCTGATACGATCTTAGACTGGGAATGAACTCCATATCCCTAAGTCAACCCACGAAACGAACGTGCGGGCACTCAGCCGGCCGAAGGGAGGGTTGCGTAAGTCGGGGATAGGGCGGGTCCCCTTCTGCGTGCTACCGATCTTACTGTTGCAACCCTCGATCTAGTCTGATCTTATACTGGGAATGAACTCCGTATGCCTAATCCAATCGATGAAACGAGCGGGTGGGCGGCCACTACGCCGGCCAGAGAGACGGGTTGCGTAAACCATGGATCGATAGGTTGGTAGGTGGGTTTAGGCACATCTTCATATTTCTGCATGCCGATGCCATTTTGATGGCTTGTAAATTCATACTATGGTCCCTTAAGCCTTCACGTGAAGTTTCATGGCAAGACGACTCGTTTTCTATTTTTCACAATTTTTAAAACTTTTTACGGTTCAGGATTTTTTAAAATTTTTTCGGTAGAAATTTTGTCCCCAAACTTGGTAGGCGGGATCCTTGTATTTTTGTTGGCATGCACAAAAAGATTAAGCTAAAAAATCAAAGTGTACAACATTTTGTGACCATTTGAAAAAAGTGTCCCCATTTCAGACACTTTAATGGCTACTGGCAGCAAACCTGTAAAATCTCAAATGCTTTTTAAGGGGGTGTGAGTTCTCAAGGTTTGATGAGGGATAGAGGGCCAATATAAGGGCCAAGTACTAGCACCCATCGCACATCATGCTCGCACACCCCTTGGCCCCCTCCGATCGTCGGAACCCCAATGCCGTCGGTCAGGTTCTTCGACGATTGCTCCGACAATGGTGCCCCGACGAAGAAAAATGCTTTTTACAAGCCCAGCACATGTTCGGGCCCAGCAAGTGCAGCCGCAACCCTGATCCGATCCGATCTTAGACTGGAATGAACTCCATATGCTTAGACTGGG
>NW_019167915.1:20116113-20173864 GCF_002303985.1 Durio zibethinus | reverse complement strand
CGATCGTCTGGAACCTTAATGCAGCCGGTCAAGTTCTCCGGCGATGGTGCCCCATCGAAGAAAAATGCAGCACCAGCACATGCTCGAGCCCAGCATGTGCTGTCGTAACCTTCGGTCTGATCCGATCTTAGATTGGGAATGAACTCCGTATGCTTAGACTGGGAATGAACTTCGTATGCCTAAGTCAACCCATGAAACGAGCGTACGGGCACCCAATCGGCCAGAGGAGCGGGATGCGCAAGCCGGGGATCGGTCGGGTCCCCCTCTATGTGCTGCCGATCCTACTGTTGCAACTTGTGGTCCTGTCCGATCTTAGACTGGGAATGAACTCTGTATGCCTAAGCCAACCGATGAAACGAGCGGACGGGCGCGGGGCACTACGACGGCCAAAGAGACGGGACGTGCAAGCCGTGGATCGATAGGGTGGTAGGTGGCTTTAGGCACATCTTCACATTTCAACATGCCAATGCCATTTTTATGGCTTGTAAATTCATACAGTGGTCCCTTAAGCCTTCACGTGAAGTTTCATGGCAAGACGACTCGTTTTCTATTTTTCATGATTTTTGAAACTTTTGTGGTTCGGGATTTTTCTAAATTTTTTTAGAAGGAGATTTGGCCCCAAACTTGGTAGATGTGATCCCTGTATTTTTTTTGGCATGCAAAAAAAAATTCATCTTCAAACTCAAAGTGTACAAGATTTTGTGACCATTTGAAAAAACTGTCCCCATTTCAGACACTTTAATGGCTACTGGCAGTAAACCTGTAAAATCTCAAATGCTTTTGAAGGGGGTGTGAGTTTCTCCAGGTTTGATGAGGATAGAGGGCTAATATAAAGGCCAAGTACGAGCACCCATCGCACATCATGTGCGCACACCCCACCGGCCCCCCGATCACCGGATCCCCAATGTCGTCGGTCAGGTTCTTCGACGATGCTCTGACGATGGTGCCCCAGTAAAGAAAAATACGGCACCAGCACATGCCTGAGCCCAGCATGTGCTACCGCAACCCTCGAACCGGTCCGATCTTAGACTGGGAATGAACTCCGTATGCTTAGATTGGGAATGAACTCCGTATGCCTAAGTCAACCCAAGAAACGAGCGTGCGGGCGCTCAGCCGGCCAAAGGGGCGAGATGCGCAAGCTGGGGATCTATCGTGTCCCCCTCTGCGTGCTACCGATCCAGCTGCTGCAGCCCTTGGTCCGATCCGATCTTAGACTGGGAATGAACTCCGTATGCTTAGACCAGGAATGAACTCCGTATGCCTAAGTCAACCCACGAAACGAGCGGACGGGCGCTCAGCCGGCCAGAGGGGCGGGATGTGTAAGTCGGGGATCGGTTGGGTCCCCCTCTGCATGCTGCCGTAACCCTTAGCTGGTCTGATCTTAGTCTGGGAATGAACTTCGTATAACTAAGCCAACTGACGAAACGAGCGGCCGGACGGGCGGGCGGGCACTACGTCGGTCGAGAGACGGGATGCTCAAGCCGTGGATCGATAGGGTGGTTGGTGGGTTTAGGTAGATCTTCATATTTCTACATGCCAATGCCATTTTTATGGCTTGTAAATTCATACAATGGTCCCTTAAGCCTTCACGTGAAGTTTCATGGCAAGACGACTCGTTTTTTATTTTTCATGATTTTTGAAACTTTTTACGGTTCAGGAACCTTAATGCAGCCGGTCAAGTTCTCTGGCAATGGTGCCCCATTGAAGAAAAATGCGACACCATCACATGCCCGAGCCCAGCATGTGCTTCCGTAACCGTCGGTCTGATCCGATCTTAGACTGGGAATGAACTCCGTATGCTTAGACTGGGAATGAACTCCGTATGCCTAAGTCAACCCACGAAACGAGCGTACGGGCGCTCAGCCGACCAGAGGAGCGGGATGTGCAAGCTGGGGATCGGTTGGGTCCCCATCTGCGTGCTGCCGATCCTACTGCTGCAACCTGTGGTCCAATCCGATCTTAGACTGGGAATGAACTCCGTATACCTAAGCCAACCGACGCAAACGAGCGGGGGGGGACGGGAGGGGGGGCACTACGACGGCCAGAGAGACGGGACGCGCAAGCCGTGGATCGATAGGGTGGTAGGTGGCTTAAGGCACATCTTCACATTTTTGCATGCCAATGCCATTTTTATGGCTTGTAAATTCATACAATGGTCCCTTAATTCTTCACGTAAAGTTTCATGGCAAGATGAATTGTTTTCTACTTTTCACGATTTTTGAAACTTTTACGGTTCGGGATTTTTCTAAATTTTTTCAGAAGGAGATTTGGCCCCAAACTTGGTAAACGTGATCCCTGTATTTTTGTTGGCATGCAAAAAAAATTTCATCTTCAAACTCAAAGTGTACAAGATTTTGTGTCCATTTGAAAAAATTGTCCCCATTTCAGACACTTTAATGGCTACTGGCAGCAAACCTGTAAAATCTCAAATGCTCTTGAAGGGGGTGTGAGTTCTCCAGGTTTGATGAGGGATAGTGGGCCAATATAAGGGCCAAGTACCAGCACCCATTGCACATCATGTGTGCACACCCCACCGGCCCCCCCGATGGCCGGATCCCCAATGTCGCCGGTTAGGTTCTTCCGATGATGCTCCGACGATGGTGCCCCGGTGAAGAAAAATGTGGCACCAGCATATGCCTGAGCCTAGCTTGCGCTGCCGTAACCCTCGATGCGGTCCAATCTTAGACTGGGAATGAACTCCGTTTGCTTAGATTGGGAATGAACTCCGTATGCCTAAGTCAACCCACGAAACGAGCATGCGGGCGCTCAACCGGCCAGATGGGCGGGATGGGCAAGCTGGGGATTGGGCGGCTCCCCCTCTGCGTGTTGCCAATCCTGCTGCCGCAACCTTTGGTCTGGTCTGATCTTAGACTGGGAATGAACTCTGTATCCCTAAGCCAATCGATGAAACGAGCGGGCGGCCAGGCGGGCGCGCACTACGCCGGCCAGAGAGACGGGATGCGCAAGCCGTGGATCGATAGGGTGGTAGATTGGTTTAGGCACATCTTCATATTTCTACGTGCCAATGCCATATTTATGGCTTGTAAATTCATACAATGGTCCCTTAAGGCTGCACGTGAAGTTTTATGGCAAGTTGACTCGTTTTCTATTTTTCACGATTTTTGAAACTTTTTACGGTTCGAGATTTTTTAAAATTTTTTTGGGAAGGAATTTTGGCCCCAAAATTGGTAGACGTGATCCTTGTATTTTTTTTGGCACGCACAAAACAATTCAGGTAAACACTCGAAGTGTACAAGGTTTTGTGACCATTTGAAAAAAGTGTCCCCATTTTAGACACTTTAATGCCTACTGGCAGCAAACCTGTAAAATCTCAAATGCTCTTTAAGGGGGTGCGAGTTCTCGAGGTTTGAAGAGGGATAGGGGGCCAATATAAGGGCCAAGTACCAGCACCTATCGCACATCATGTACACATACCCTCCCCGGCCCCCCGATCGTCGGAACCCCAATGCCGCCGGTCAGGTTCTCCGGTGATGGTGCCCTGGTGAAGAAAAATGCGGCACCAACACATGCCCGAGCCTAGCATGTGCTGCCACAACCCTTGGTCCGGTTTAATCTTAGACTGGGAATGAACTCCGTATGCTTAGACTGGGAATGAACTCTGTATGCCTAAGTCAACCCATAAAATGAGCGTGCAGGCGATCAGTCGGCCAGAGGGGCGAGATGCGCAAGCTGGGGATCGGTCGGGTCTACCTCTATGTGCTGCCAATCCTGCTGCCGTAACCCTCAGTCTGGTCTGATCTTAGACTGGGAATGAACTCCGTATGCCTAAGCCAACCGACGAAACAAGTAGGCGGGCGGGTACTACGTCGGCCAGAGAGACGGGATGCGCAAGCCGTGGATCGATAAGGTGGTAGGTGGGTTTAGGCACATCTTCATATTTCTGCATGACAATGCCATTTTTATGGCTTGTAAATTCATACAATGGTCCCTTAAGCCTTCACGTGAAGTTTCATGGCAAGACGGCTCGTTTTCTATTTTTCAAGATTTTTGAAACTTTTTACGGTTCGGGATTTTTTAAATTTTTTTTGGAAAGAGTTTTGGCCCAAAACTTGGTAGATGTGATCCTTGTATTTTTTTTTTGGCATGCACAAAAAAATTAAGCTAAAAAGTCAAAGTGTACAAGATTTTGTGACCATTTGAAAAAAGTGTCCCCATTTCAGAACTATTAATTGGCTTCATTGGCAGCAACCTGATAAACACTCCTCAATGTTTTTTAAGGGGGTGTGAGTTCTCGATGTTGCATTGGGATATGGTCCAATAATAAGGCCAACACCAGCACCATCGACCCATCATGTGCGTTAACACCCCCCCAAGCCCCCCCCGATCGTCGGAACCCCAATGCCGTTCGTCAGGTTCTCCAACGATCGCTCCGACGATGGTGACCCGACGAAGAAAAAATGCAACACCAGCAAATGTCCGTGCCCAGCTGTGCGTCGCAACCCTCGTTTGGTCTGATATTAGACTGGAATGAAACCTCCGTATGCTTAGACTGGAGGAATGAACTCCGTATCGCCTAAGTCAACCCACGAAAACGAGCATGCAGGCGCGCTTAGCTGGCCAGAGGGGCGGGAATTGCGTCAAGCTGGGATCGGCCGGGTCCCCCTCTGCATGCTGTCGAATCCTTGCTACCCATAACCTTGTCTAATTCTGATCCTCTAAGACTGGGAATGAAATTCGTATGCCTAAGCCGACTGACGAAACGAGCGGGCGGATATGGGGGTGGGCACTACGCCAGCCAGAGAGACGGGATGCGTAAGCCGTGGATCGATAGGGTGGTAGGTGGGTTTAGGTGCATCTTCATATTTCTACGTACCAATGCCATTTTTGTGGCTTGTAAATTCATACAATGGTCCCTTAAGCCTTCACGTGAAGTTTCATGGCAAGACGACTCATTTTCTATTTTCTATTTTTCATGATTTTCTATTTCTGGCGATGCTCCACGATGGTGCCCCGACAAAGAAAAATGCGGCACCAGCACATGCCCGAGCCCAGCATGTGCTGCCACAACGCTCGGTCTAGTCTGATCTTAGACTGGGAATGAACTCCGTATGCTTAGACTGGGAATTAACTCCGTATGCCTATGTCAACCCCCGAAACGAGCGTGCAGGCGCTCAGCCGTCCAGAGGGGCGAGATACGCAAGCCAGGGATCGGTTGGGTCCCTCTCTACATGATGTCGCAACCCTTCATCCGGTTTGATCTTAGACTGGGAATGAACTCCTTATGCCTAAGCCAACCGACGTAACGAGCGGGCAGACGGGCGGGCACTACGCCGGCTAGAGTGACGGGATGCGCAAGCCGTTGATCGATAGGGTGGTAGGTGGGTTTAGGCACATCTTCATATTTCTGCATGCCAATGCCATTTTCAAAACTTTTTGTAGTTCAAGATTTTTTAAAATTTTTTCAGAAGGAGTTTTGGCACCAAACTTGTTAGACGTGATCCTTGTATTTTTTTTGGCATGCACAAAAAAATTTCGCTAAAAACTCAAAGTGTACAAGATTTTGTGAGCATTTGAATAAAGTGTCCCCATTTCAGACACTTTAATGGCTACTGGCAGTAAACCTGTAAAATCTGAAATGCTCTTTAAGGGAGTGTGAGTTCTTGAGGTTTGATGAGGGATAGGGAGCCACTATAAGCGCCAAGTACCAGCACCCATCGCACATCATGTGCGCACACCCCCCGGCCCCCCGATCGTCGGAACCTCAATGCCGCCGGTCAGGTTCTCCAGCGATGCTCCGGCGATGGTGCCCCGACGAAGAAAAATATGACACCAGCACATGCCCGAGCCCAGCTTGTGCTGCCGAAACCCTCGGTTCGGTGCGATCTTAGACTGGGAATGAACTACGTATGCCTAAGTCAACCCACGAAACGAGCGTACGGGCGCTCAGTCGGCCAGAGGGGCGGGATACGCAAGCCGGGGATCGACCAGGTCCCCTTCTGCGTGCTGCCGATCCTGTTGTCGCAACCCTCGATCCGATCTGATCTTAGACTGGGAATGAACCCCGTATACCTATGCCAACCGACGAAACGAGCAGGCGGGCGGGCGGGGGGGCCCCTTTGCCGGCCAGAGAGACGGGATGCGCAAGCCATGGATCGAAAGGGTGGTAGGTGGGTTTAGGCACATCTTCATATTTCTGCCTGCCAATGCCATTTTTATGGCTTGTAAATTCATACAATGGTCCTTAAGCCTTCACGTGAAGTTTCATGACAAGACGACTCGTTTTCTATTTTTCATGATTTTCAAAACTTTTTCGGTTCGGGATTTTTTAAAATTTTTTTTGGAAGGAGTTTTGGCCCCAAACTTCTTAGATGTGATCCTTGTATTTTTGTTGGCATGCATAAAAAGATTCAGCTAAAAACTCAAAGTGTACAAGATTTTGTGACTATTTGAAAAAAGTGTCCCCATTTCAGACACTTTAATGGCTACTGGCAACAAACCTGTAAAATCTCAAATGCTCTTTAAGGGGGTGTGAGTTCTCGAGGTTTGATTAGAGATAGGGGGCCAATATAAGGGCCAAGTGCCAGCACCCATCGCACATCATGTGGGCACACCCCCCCGGCCCCCCCGATCGCCGGAACCACAATGCCGCCAGTTAGGTTCTCCGGCGATGCTCCGACGATGGTGCCCTGACGAAGAAAAATGCGGCACCAGCACATGCCCGAGCCCAGCATGTGCTGCTGCAACCCTTGGTCCGGTCCGATCTTAGACTGGGAATGAACTCCGTATGCTTAGATTGGGAATGAACTCCGTATGTCTAAGTGAACCCACGAAACTAGCGTGCGGGCGCTCAGTCAGCCAGAGGGCCGGAATGCGCAAGCTGGGGATCGGTCGGGTTCCCCTCTGCGTGCTGCCAATCCTACTGCTGGTCTGGTCCGATCTTAGACTGGGAATGAACTCCGTATGCCTAAGCCAACCGACGAAACTAGTGGTCGGGCAGATGGGCAGGCATTACGCCGGCCAGAGAGACGAGATGCGCAAGCCGTGGATCGATAGGGTAGTAGGTGGGTTTAGGCACATCTTCATATTTTTGTGTGCCAATGCCATTTTTATGGCTTGTAAATTCATATAATTGTCCCTTAAGCCTTCACGTGAAGTTTCATGGCAAGATGACTCGTTTTCTATTTTTCATGATTTTTGAAACTTTTCTGGGGTTCGAGATTTTTTTAAAATTTTTCGGGAAGGAGTTTTGGCAACAAATTTGGTGGACGTGATCCTCATATTTTGTTGGTATGCAAACAAAAAATTCAGCTAAAAACTCGAGTGTACAAGATTTGTGGACCATTTTGAAAAAAATGTCCCCATTTCAGCACTTTAACGGCTACTGGCAGTAAACTGTAAAATCTTGAAATGCCCTTTAAGGAGTGTCGATCTCGAGGTTTGATAGAGGATTAGGGGGCCACTATAAGCGCCAAGTTACCAGCACCCATCTCAACATCATTGTGCGCACACACCCCTCCGGCCCCCGATCGTTGGAACCCCAATGTCGTCGGGTCAGTTCTCGCGATGCTTCGACGATGGTGCCCCGACAAAGAAAATGCTCGTGTACCAGCACATGCCCGAGCCCAAAACATGTGCTACCGCAGAACCTGGTCCGGTCCGATCTCTAGACTGGAGTTGAACTCCATTTGCTTTTAGCTGGGAATGAACTCCGTATGCCTAAGTCAACCCATGAAATGAGCAAGTACCATATATGGGCCAAGTACCAGCACTTGGTCCGATCTTAGACTGGGAATGAACTCTGTATGCCTAAGTCAACCCACGAAATGAGCGTGTGGGCGCTCAGCCAGCCAGAGGGGCGGGATGCGCTAGCGGAGGATCGGTCGGGTCCCCCTCTGCGTGCTGCCGATCCTGCTGTCGATCCGGTCCAATCTTAGACTGGGAATGAACTCCGTATGCCTAAGCCAACCGGCAAAACGAGCGGGCAGGCGGGCGGGCAGGTACTACGTTGGCCAGAGAGACGGGATGCGCAAGCCATGGATCGATAGGGTGGTAGGTGGGTTTAGGCACATCTTCATATTTCTGCATGCCAATGCCATTTTTATGGCTTGTAAATTCATACAATGGTCCCTTAAGCCTTCACAAGAAGTTTCATGGCAAGACGACTCGTTTTCTATTTATCACGATTTTCAAAACTTTTTGTAGTTCAAATTTTTTTTAAATTTTTTTAGAAGGAGTTTTGGCCCCAAACTTGGTAGACGTAATCCTTGTATTTTTATTGGCACGCACAAAAACATTCATCTAAAAACTTGAAGTGTACAAGATTTTGTGACCATTTGAAAAAAGTCTCCCCATTTCAGACACTTTAATGGCTACTGGCAGCAAACCTGTAAAATCTGAAATGCTCTTTAAGGGGGTATGAGTTCTCAACGTTTGATGAGGGATAGGGGGCCAATATAAGGGCCAAGTACCAGCACCCATCACACATCATGTGCACACACCCCCTCCGACCCCCCCGATCGCCAGAACCCCAATGCTGCCAGTCAGGTTCTCCAGCGATGGTGCCCCGACAAAGAAAAATGCAGCACCAACACATGCCCAAGCCTAGCATGTGCTGCCGTAACCTTCGATCCGGTCTGATCTTAGACTGGGAATGAACTACGTATGCTTAGACTAGGAATGAACTCCGTATGCCTAAGTCAACCCACGGAACGAGCGTATGGCCGGCCAGAGGGGCGGGATGCGCAAGCTGGGGATCAACCGGGTCCCCCTCTGCGTGCTACCGATCTTGCTGCCACAACCCTCAGTACGGTTTGATCTTAGACTGGGAATGAACTCCGTATGCCTAAGCCAACCGACGAAACGAGCGGGCGGGCACTACGCCGGCCAGAGAAACGGGATGTGCAAGCCTTGGATCGATCGGGTGGTAGGTGGGTTTAGGCACATCTTCATATTTCTATGTGCCAGTTCCATTTTTATGGCTTGTAAATTCATACAATGGTCCCTTAAGCCTTCCCGTGAAGTTTCAATGGAAGATGACTCGTTTTTTATTTTTTACGATTTTCAAAATTGTTATGGTTCGGGTTTTTTTAAAATTTTTTCGGAAGGAGTTTTTGCCCCAAACTTGGTAGACGTGATCCTTGTATTTTTGTTGGCATGCACAAAAATATTTAACTAAAAACTCGAAGTGTACAAAATTTTGTGACCATTTGAAAAAAGTGTCCCCATTCTAAACACTTTAATGGCTACTGGCAGCAAACCTATAAAATCCCAAATGCTCTTTATGGGGTTGTGAGTTCTCGAGGTTTGATGAGGGATAGGGGACCAATATAATGGCCAAGTACCAGCACCCATCGCACATCATGTGCGCACACCCCCCCGACCCCCCCGATCGTCGGAACCCCAATGCCACCGGTCAGGATCTCCGACGATACTCCGGTGAAGAAAAAAGTGGCACCAGCACATGCTCGAGCCCAGCATATGCTACCGCAACCCTTGGTCCGGTCTGATCTTAGCTGGGAATGAACTCCGTATGCCTAAGTCAACCCATGAAATGAGTATACGGGTGCTCAGCCGGCCAGAGGGGCGGGATGTGCAAGCCGGGGATCGATCGGGTCCCCCTCAGCGTGCTATCGCAACCCTCAGTTTGGTTCGATCCTAGACTGGGAATGAAGTCTGTATGGCTAAGCCAACCGATGAAACGAGCGGACGGGAGGGCAGGTGGGCACTATGCAGGCCAGAGAGACGGGATGTGCAAGCCGTGGATCGATAGGGTGGTAGGTGGGTTTAGGCACATCTTCATATTTCTACATGGCAATACCATTTTTATGGCTTGAAAATTCATACAATGGTCCCTTAAGGCTTCACGTGAAGTTTCATGGCAACACGACTCGTTTTTTATTTTTCAAGATTTTCAAAACTTTTTGCAGTTCGGGATTTTTTAAAATTTTTTCGGAAGGAGTTTTGGCCCTAAACTTGGTAGACATGATCCTTGAATTTTTGTTGGCATGCATAAAAAAATTCAGCTTAAAACTCGAAGTGTACAAGATTTTGTGACCATTTGAAAAAAGTGTCCCCATTTCAAGCACTTTAATGGCTACTGGCAGCAAACCTGTAAAATCTCAAATGCTCTTTAAGGGGGTGTGAGTTCTCGAGGTTTCATGAGGGATAGGGGGCAAATATAAGGGCCAACTACCAGCACCCATCGCACATCATGTGCACACACCCCCCTGGTCCCCCCGATCATCGAACCCCAATGCCGTCGATCAAGTTCTCCGGTGATGCTCCGGCAATGGTGCCCCGACGAAGAAAAATGTGGCACCAGCACATGGTCGAGCCTAGCATGTGTTGTCGTATCCCTCGGCCCGGTCTGATGTTAGACTGGAAATGACTCTGTATGCCTAAGCCGTGGATCGATAGGGTGGTAGGTGGGTTTAGGCACATCTTCTTATTTCTGCATGCCAATGCCATTTTTATGGCTTTTAAATTCATACAATGGTCCCTTAAGCCTTCACGTGAAGTTTCATGGCAAGATGACTCGTTTTTTATTTTTCATAATTTTTGAAAATTTTTGAGGTTCGAGATTTTTTCAAAATTTTTCGGAAGGAGTTTTGGCCCCAAACTTGGTAGATGTGATCCTTCTATTTTTGTTGGCATGCACAAAAAAATTCAGCTAAAAACTTGAAGTGTACAAGATTTTGTGACCATTTGAAAAAAGTGTCCACATTTCAGAAACTTTAATGGCTCCTGGCAGCAAGCCTATAAAATCTCAATTGCTCTTTAAGGGGGTGTGAGTTCTCGAGGTTTGATGAGGGATAGGGGCCAATATAAAGGCCAAGTACCAGCAACCATCGCACATCATGTGCTCACACCCCCACCGTCCCCCCCGATCACCGGAACCCTAATGCCGTCGGTCAGGTTCTCCGGCGATGCCCCAACGATGGTGCCTCGGTAAAGAAAAATACGAAACCAACACATGCCCGAGCCCAGCATGTGCTGCTGTAACCCTCGGTCTGATTCGATCTTAGACTGGGAATGAACTCCGTATGCCTAAGTCAACCCACGAAACGAGCGTGCGAGCGCTCAGCCGGCCAGAGGGGTGGGATGCGTAAGCCGGGGATCAGCCGGATCCCCCTCTGCGTGTTGCCAATCCTGCTGCCGCAACCCTCGGTCTGGTCCAATCTTAGACTAGGAATTAACTCCGTATGCCTAAGCCAACCGGCGAAACGAGCGGGCGAGCGGGCGGAAACAACGCCGGCCAGAGAGACGGGATATTCAAGCCGTGGATCAATAAGGTGGTAGGTGGGTTTAGGCACATCTTCATATTTTTTCATGCCAATGCCATTTTTATGGCTTGTAAATTCATGCAATAGTCCCTTAAGTCTTCACGTGAAGTTTCATGGCAAGATGACTCGTTTTCTATTTTTCATGAGTTTCGAAACTTTTTAAAATTTTTTCAGAAGGAGTTTTGGCCCCAAACTTGGTAGACGTGATCCTTGTATTTTTGTTGGCGTGCATAAAAAAAATTCAGCTAAAAACTCGAAGTGTATAAGATTTTGTGACCATTTGAACAAAGTGTCCCCATTTCAGACACTTTAATGGCTACTGGCAGCCAACCTGTAAAATCTCAAATGCTCTTTAAGGAGGTGTGAGTTCTCCAGGTTTGATGAGGGATAGGGGGCCAATATAAGGGCCATGTACCAGCACCCATCGCACATCATGGGCGCACACCCCCTGGCCCCCCCGATCGGTGGAACCCCAATGCTGCTGGTCAGGTTCTCCGATGATACTCCGACGATGGTGCCCCGATGAAAAAAAATGTGGCACCAGTGCATGCCTGGGCCCAGCATGTGCTGTCGTAACCCTCTGTCCGATCTGATCTTAGATTGGGAATGAACTTCGTATGCTTAGACTGGGAATGAACTCCGTATGCCTAACTCAACCCACAAAACAAGCGTGTGGGTGCTCAACAGGCCATAGGGGCAGCATGCGTAAGCCAGGGATCGATCGAGTCTCCCTCTACGTACGGTTGATCCTACGATCATAACCCTTGGTCCGGTCTGATCTTAGACAGGGAATGAACTCTGTATGCCAAAGCCAACCGATGAAACAAGCGGGCAGGCGAGCGGGCACTACGCCGACTAGAGAGACGGGATGCGCAAGCCGTGGATCGGTAGGGTGGTAGGTGGGTTTAGGCACATCTTCATATTTCTGTGTGCCAATGCCATTTTTATGGCTTATAAATTCATACAATGGTCGCTTAAGCCTTCACGTGAAGTTTCATGGCAAGACGACTCGTTTTTTATTTTTCATGATTTTTGAAACATTTTACGGTTTGGGATTTTTTAAACTTTTTTCGGAAAGACTTTTGGCCCCAAACTTGGTAGACGTGATCCTTGTATTTTTGTTGGCATGCATAAAAAAATTCGGATAAAAACTCGAAGTGTACAAGATTTTGTGACCATTTGAAAAAAGTGTCCCCATTTCAGACACTTTAATGGCTACTGGTAGCAAACCTGTAAAATCTCAAATGCTCTTTAAGGGGGTGTGAGTTCTTAAGGTTTGATGAGGGATTGGGGGCCAATATAAGGGCCAAGTACCAGCACCCATCGCACATCATGTGCGCACACCCCCTGGCCCCCCCGATTGTCAGAACCCCAATGCCACCGGTCAGGTTCTTCGGTGATGCTCCGGCGATGGTGCCCCGACGAAGAAAAATGTGGCACCAGCACATGCTCGAGCCCAGCATGTGCTGTCGCAACCTTTGGTCCGGTTCGATCTTAGACAAGGAATGAACTCCGTAGGCTTAGACTGGGAATGAACTCCGTATGCCTAAGTCAACTTACGAAACGAGCGTGCAGGCGCTCAGTCGGCCAGAGGGCCAGGATGAGCAAGTCGAGGATCGGTCGAGTCCCCATCTATGTGCTACTGATCCTGCTTCCGTAACCCACGGTTCAGTCTGATCTTAGATTGGGAATGAACTCCGTATACCTAAGCTAACTGACGAAACGAACGGGCGGGCAGGCGGGCACTACGCCATCCAGGGTGACGGGATGCGCAAGCCGTGGATCGATAGGGTGGTAGGTGGGTTTAGGCACATCTTTAAATTTTTGTGTGCCAATGCCATTTTTATAGCATGTAAATTCATACAATGGTCCCTTAAGCCTTCACGTGAAGTTTCATGGCAAGATAACTCATTTTTTATTTTTCACAATGTTTGAAACTTTTTACGGTTCGGGATTTTTTAAAATTTTTTCGGGAGGAGTTTTGGCCCTAAACTTGGCAGACGTGATCCTTGTATTTTTGTTGGCATGCACAAAAACATTCAGCTAAAAACTCGAAGTGTACAAGATTTTATGACCATTTGAAAAAAGTGTCCCCATTTCATACACTTTAATGGCTACTGGCAGCAAACCTATAAAATCTCAAATGCTCTTTAAGGGGGTGTGAGTTTTCGATGTTTGATGAGGGATAGAGGGCCAATATAAGGGCCAAGTACCAGCACCCATCGCACATCATGTGCGCACACCCCCCGGGCCCCCCGATCACCGAAACCCCAATGCCATCGATCAGGTTCTCCGACGATGTTCTGACGATGGTGCCCCGACGAAGAAAAATGCAACACCAGCACATGCCCGAGCCCATCATGTGCTGCCACAACCCTCAGTCCGGTTTGATCTTAGACTGGGAATGAACTCTGTATGCCTAAGTCAACCCACGAAACGAGCGTGCGGGCGGTAAGCCGGCCAAAGGGGCGGGATACGCAAGTCGGGGATCGATCGGGTCCTCCTTTGCGTGCTACCGATCTTGCTACCAAACCCTCGATCTGGTCTGGTCTGATCTTAGACTGTGAATGAACTCCTTATGCCTAAGCCAACCGACGAAACGAGCGGGCGTGCGGGCGGGCGGGCACAACGCCGGCCAGAGAGACGGGATGCGCAAGCCGTGGATCGATAGGGTGGCAGGTGGGTTTAGGGACATCTTCATATTTCTGCATGCCAATGCCATTTTTATGGCTTGTAAATTCATACAATGGTCCCTTAAGCCATCACGTGAAGTTTCATGGCAAGATGACTCGTTTTTTATTTTTCATAATTTTCAAACCTTTTTACGGTTCGGGATTTTTTTAAATTTTTTTGGAAGGATTTTTGGCCCCAAACTAGGTAGACGTGATCCTTGTATTTTTGTTGGCATGCAAAAAATAATTTGGCTAAAAACTCGAAGTGTATAAGATTTTGTTACCATTTGAAAAAAGTGTCCCTATTTTAGACATTTTAATAGCTACTGGCAGCAAACCTGTAAAATCTCAAATGCTCTTTAAGGGGGTGTGAGTTCTCGAGGTTTGATGAGGGATAGGGGGCCAGTATAAGGGCCAAGTACCAGCACCCATCGCACCTCATGTGCGAACACGCCCCTCGGCCCCCCTGATCACCGAAACCCCAATGCCGCCGGTCAGGTTCTCCGGCGATGCTCCGACGATGGTGCCCCGATGAAGAAAAATACGGCACTAGCACATGCCCGAGCCCAGCATGTGCTGCCCTAGCCCTCGGTCCAGTCCGATCTTAGACTGGCAATCAACTCCGTATGCTTAGACTGGGAATGAACTCCGTATGCCTAAGTTAACCCATGAAATGAGCGTGCGGGTGCTCAGTCGGCCAGAGGGGCGGGATGCGCAAGCCGGGGATCGTTTGGGTCCTCCTACCGTGCTGCCGATCTTGCTGCCACAACCCTCGGTCTAGTTTGATCTTAGACTGGGAATGAACTCCGTATGCCTAAGCCAACCGACGAAACGAGCGGGAAGGCGGGCGGGCACTACGCCGGCCAGAGAGACGGGATGCGCAAGCCATGTATCGATTGGGTGGTAGGTGGGTTTAGGTACATCTTCATATTTCTACATGCCAATGCCATTTTTATGGCTTGTAAATTCATACAATGGTCCCTTAAGCCTTCACGTGAAGTTTCATGCCAAGACGATTTGTTTTCTATTTTTCACGATTTTTGAAGCTTTTTTCAGTTAGGGATTTTTTTAAATTTTTTCGGGAGGTGTTTTGGCCCCAAAATTGGTAGGCATGATCCTTCTATTTTTTTGGCATGCACAAAAAAATTCAGCTAAAAACTCGAAGTGTACAAGATTTTGTGGCCATTTGAAAAAAGTGTCCCCATTTCAGACACTTTAATGGCTACTGGGAGCAAACCTGTAAAATCTCAAATGCTCTTTAAGGGGGTGTGAGTTCTCGAGGTTTGATGATGGATAGGGGGCCAATATAATGGCCAAGTACCAGCACCCATCACACATCATGTGCGCACAGCCCCCAGCCCCCCGATCGTCAGAACCCCAATTCCGTCGGTCAGGTTCTCCGACGATGCACCGGCGATGGTGCTCCGCTGAAGAAAAATGCGGCACCAGCACATGCCGACCCCAGAATGTGCTGCCGGCACCCTCGATCATGTCCGATCTTAGACTGGGAATGAACTCCGTATGCTTAGACTAGGAATGAACTCCGTATGCCTAAGTCAACCCACGAAACGAGCGTCTGGGTGCTCAGTCGGCCAGAGGGGCGGGTTGCGCAAGCCGGGGATCGACCGAGTCCCCCTCTGCTTGCTGTCCATCTTGCTGCTGTAACCCTTGGTCTGGTCCAATCTTGGACTGGGAATGAACTCTGTATGCCTAAGCCAACCGACGAAACGAGGGGGCAGGCGGGCGAGCGGGCACACGCTGGCCAGAGAGACGGGATGCGCAAGCCGTGGATCGATAGGGTGGTAGGTGGGTTTAGGCACATCTTCATATTTTTGCATGCCAATGCCATTTTTATGGCTAGTAAATTCATACACTGGTCCCTTAAGCCTTCACGTGAAGTTTCATGGCAAGACGACTCGTTTTTTATTTTTCATGATTTTCAAAACTTTTTATGGTTTGGGATTTTTTTAAATTTTTTTGGAAGGATTTTTGGCCCTAAACTTGGTAGACGCGATCCCTTTATTTTTTTTAGCATGCAAAAAAAAATTCAGCAAAAAACTCGAAGTGTACAAGATTTTGTTACCTTTTGAAAAAAGTGTCCCCATCAGGTTCTCCGACGATGGTGCCCCGATGAAGAAAAATGTGGCACCAGCACATGCCCGAGCCCAGCATGTGCTGCCACAATCCTCGGTCTGATTCGATCTTAGACTGGGAATGAACTTCGTATGCTTATACTAGAAATGAACTTCGTATACTTAGACTGGGAATCAACCCACGAAACGAGCGTGCGGGCGCTCAGCCGACCAGAGGGGCGGTTTGCGCAAGTCGAGGATCAGTCGGGTCCCCCTTTGTGTACTGTCGATTCTGCTACCGCAACCCTCAAACCTGTCCGATCTTAGACTGGGAATGAACTTCATATGTCGAAGCCAACCGACGAAACGAGTGGGAGGGCGGGTGGGCGGACGAGCCGGGGGCACTACGTCGGCCAGAGAGATGGGATGCGCAAGCCATGGATCGATAGGGTGGTAGGTGGCTTTAGGCACATCTTCATATTTCTGCATGCCAATGCCATTTTTATGGCTTATAAATTCATACAATGGTCCCTTAAGCCTTCACATGAAGTTTCATGGCAAGACGACTCGTTTTCTATTTTTCACAATTTTTGAACCTTTTTACGGTTCGGGATTTTTTAAAATTTTTTCGGAAGGAGTTTTGGCCCCAAATGTGGTAGACATGATCCTTGTATTTTTGTTGGCATGCACAAAAAAAGTGTCAGCTTAAAACTCAAAGTGTACAGAGATTTGTGTCCACTGTCGAAAACAGTGTTCCCCATTTTAGACACTTTAATGCTCGATCGGCAGCAACCTGCTTAAATCTCAAATGCTCTTTAAGAGGTTGTGAGTTTCAAAGTTTGATTGATGGCGATAGGGGGCCAATATACAGGGCAATGTACCACGAGGCCATCACACTCATGTCGCGCACACCCCCAGAACCCCCGATCGTCGGACCCCAATGTCGATCAGGTCGGTTACTCTAGCATGCTGACTCTCGGTTAAAGAAATGCGCACCAGCAAATGCTCGAGCCCAACATGTGCTACCGCACCCTCGGTTGGTCCGATCTTAGACTGGGAATGAAATCTGTATGCTTAGACTGGGAATGAACTCCGTATGCCTAAGTCAACCCATGAAACGAGTGTGCGGGTGCTCAGTCGGCCAGAGGGGCGGGACGCGCATGCCGGGGATCAGCTGAGTCCCCCTCTACGTGCTGCCGATCCTGCTGCCATAACCCTCGGTCCGATCCAATCTTAGACTGGGAATGAACTCCGTATGCCTAAGCCGACCGATGAAACGAGCGTGTGGGCGGGCGGGCGGGCACTACTCAGCCAGAGAGATGGGATCCGCAAGTTGTGGATCGATAGGGTGGTAGGTTGGTTTAGGCATATCTTCATATTTTCGAGTGCCAATGCCATTTTTATGGCTTGTAAATTCATACAATGGTCCCTTAAGCCTTCACGTGAACTTTCATGGCAAGACGACTCGTTTTCTATTTTTCACGATTTTCGAAACTTTTTGAGGTTCGAGATTTTTTAAAATTTTTTTGGAAGGAGTATTGGCCCCAAACATGGTAGACATGATCCTTGTATTTTTGTTTGCATGAACAAATAAATTTAGCTAAAAACTCAAACTGTACAAGATTTTGTGACCATTTGAAAAAAGTGTCCTCATTTCAGACACTTTAATGGCTACTGGCAGCAAACCTGTAAAATCTCAAATGCTATTTAAGGGGGTGTGAGTTCTCAAGGTTTGATGAGGGATAGGGGGCCAATATAAGGGCCAAGTACCAGCACCCATCACACACCATGTACGCACACCCCCCCGGCCCCCCGATCACCGGAACCCCAATGCCGCCGGTCAGGTTCTCCGGTAATATAGCGACGATGGTGCCCCGACGAAGAAAAATGCGACACCAGCACGTGCCCGAGCCCAGTATGTGCTGCCGCAACCCTTGATCCGATCTAATCTTACATTGGGAATGAACTCCGTAAGCTTAGACTGGGAATGAACTCCATATGCCTAAACCAACCCATTAAACGAGCATGCGGGCGCTCAGCAGGCCAGAGGGGCGGGATGCACAAACCGGGGATCAATCGGGTCCCCCTCTGTGTACTGCAGATCCTGCTGTCGTAACCCCCGGTTCGGTCCAATCTTACACTGGGAATGAACTCCGTATGCCTAAGCCAACCGACGAAACGAGCGGGCGACCGGGCGTGCACTGCACCGACCAGAGAGACGGGATGCGCAACCCGTGGATCGATAGGGTGGTAGGTGGGTTTAGGCACATCTTCATATTTCTGCGTGCCAATGCCTTTTTTATGGCTTGTAAATTCATACAATGGTCCCTTAAGCCTTCACGTGAAGTTTCAGGGCAAAGACTCGTTTTCTATTTTTCACGATTTTCAAAACTTTTTACGGTTCAAGATTTTTTAAAATTTTTTCAGAAGGAGTTTTGGCCCCAAACTTGGTAGACATGATCCTTTTATTTTTGTTGGCATGCAAAAAAAAATTCAACTAAAAACTCAAACTGTACAAGATTTGTGACCATTTGAAAAAAGTGTAATGGCTATTGGCAGCAAACCTGTGAAATCTCAAATGCTCTTTAAGGGGGTGTCAGTTCTCGAGGTGTGATGAGGGATAGGGGGCCAATTTAAGGGCCAAGTACCAGCACCCATCGCACATCATTTGCGCACACCCCCCCGGCCCCCCTAATCGTCAAAACCCCAATGCCGCCGGTCAGGTTCTCCGGTGATGCTCCGACGATGGTGCCCCGACGAAGAAAAATGCGACACCAGCACATGCCCGGGCCCAGCATGTGCTGCCGTAACCCTCGGTCCGGTTTGATCTTAGACTGGGAATGAACTCCGTATGCATAAGCCAATCGACGAAACGAGCGGGCGGGCGGGCGGGCACTACGTCGGCCAAAGAGACGGGATGCGCAAGCCGTGGATTGATAGGGTGGTATGTGCGTTTAGGTACATCTTCATATTTCTGCATGGCAATGCCATTTTTATGGCTTGTAAATTCATAAAATGGTCCCTTAAGCCTTCACGTGAAGTTTCATGGCAAGATGACCCGTTTTCTATTTTTCACGATTTTCGAAACTTTTTGTTGTTCAGGATTTTTTCAAAATTTTTTGGAAGGAGTTTTGGCCCCACACTTGCTAGATGTGATCTCAAATGCTCACACCCACCCCGGACCCCCCGATCGCCGGAACCCCAAAGCCGCCGGTCAGGTTCTCCGACGATGCTCCGATGATGGTGCCCCGACGAAGAAAAATGTGGCACCAGCACATGCCCGAGCCCAGCATGTGCTGTCGTAACCCTCAGTTCGGTTCGATCTTAGATTGGGAATGAACTCCGTATGCTTAGACTGCGAATGAACTCCGTATGCCTAAGTCAGCGCATGGAACGAGCGTGCGGGTGCTCAACCGACCGAGGGGCAGGATGCACAAGCCGGGGGTCGATCGGGTCCCCCTTTACGTGCTACGAATCCTACTACCACAACCCTCAGTCTGGTCTGATCTTAGACTGGGAATGAATGCCGTATGCCTAACCCAATCGACGAAACGAGTGGGCGGGCAGGCACTATGCCTACCAGAGAGACGGTATGCGCAAGCCGTTGATCGATAGGGTATAGGTTGGTTTAGGCACATCTTCATATTTCTATGTGCCAATGCCATTTTTATGGCTTGTAAGTTCATACAATGGTCCCTTAAGCCTTCACATGAAGTTTCATGGCAAGACGACTCGTTTTCTATTTTTCACGATTTTGAAAACTTTTTACGGTTCGGGATTTTTTAAAATTTTTGTGGAAGGAGTTTTGGCCGCAAACTTGGTAGAAGAGATCCTTGTATTTTTGTTGGCATGCATAAAAAAATTGAGCAAAAAACTCGAAGTGTACAAGATTTTGTGACCATTTGAATAAAGTGTCCCCATTTCAGACACTTTCATGGCTTCTAGCTGCAAACCTGTAAAATCTCAAATGCTCTTTAAGGGGGTGTGAGTTCTCGAGGCTTCATGAGGGATAAGGGGCCAATATTAGGGCCAAGTACCAGCACCCATCGCACATCTTATGCGAACACCCTCCCCGGCCCCCTCGATCGTCGGAACCCCAATGCCGTCGGTCAAGTTCTCCGACGATGCTCCAACGATGGTGCCCCGGCAAAGAAAAATGCCACACCAGCACATGCCCGAGCCCAGCATGTGCTGCCACAACCCTCGGTCCAGTCCGATCTTAGACTGGGAATGAACTCCGTATGCTTATACTAGGAATGAACTCCATATGCCTAAGTCAACCCACGAAACGAGAGTACGAGCGCTCAGCCGGCTAGAGGGAAGGGATGCGCATGTCGGGGATCGGTTGGGTCCCCCTCTGCGTGCTGCCAATCCTGCTGCCGCAACCCTTGGTCTGGTCTAATCTTAGACTGGGAATGAACTTCGTATGCCTAAGCCAACCGCCGAAACGAACGGGCAGGCGGCCGAGCGGGCACTATGCCGGCCAGAGAGACGGGATGCGCAAGCCGTGGATCGATAGGGTGGTTGGTGGGTTTAGGCACATCTTCATATTTTTGCATGCCAATGCCATTTTTATGGCTTGTAAATTCATACAATGGTCCCTTAAGCCTTCACATGAAGTTTCATGGCAAAACTACTCGTTTTCTATTTTTCACGATTTTCGAAACTTTTTATGGTTCGAGATTTTTTTAAATTTTTTTTGAAGGAGTTTTGGCCCAAAACTTTGTAGACGTGATCCTTGTATTTTTGTTGGCATGCACAAAAACATTCAGCTAAAAACTCGAAGTGTACAAGATTTTGTGACCATTTTAAAAAAGTGTCCCCATTTCAGACACTTTAATGGCTACTGGAAGCAAACCTGTAAAATCTCAAATGCTCTTTAAGGGGGTGTGAGTTCTCAAGGTTTGATGAGCGATAGGGGGCCAATATAAGGGCCAAGTACCAGCACCCATCGCACATCATGTGCGCACACCCCCGGCCCCCCCGATCGTCGGAAACCGAATGCCGTCGGTCAGGTTCTCCGATGATGCTCCGACGATGGTGCCCTGACGAAGAAAAATACGGCACCAGCACATGCCCGAGCCCAGCATGTGCTGCCACAACCCTCGGTCTGGTCCGATCTTAGACTAGGAATGAACTATGTATGCTTAGACTTGGAATGAACTCGGTATGCCTAAGTCAACCCACGAAACGTGCGTGCGGGCGCTCAGTCGGCCAGAGGGGCGGGATGCGCAAGCCAGAGATCAGTCGGGTCCCCCTCTGCGTGCTATCGATCCTGCTATTGCAACCCTTGGTCAGGTCTGATCTTAGACTGGGAATGAACTCTGTATGCCTAAGCCAACCGATGAAACGAACGGGCGGGCAGGCGGGCACTATCCCGGCCAGAGAGACGGGATGCGCAAGTCGTGGATCGATAGGGTGGTAGGTGGGTTTAGGCATATCTTCATATTTCTACATGCCAATGCCATTTTTATGGCTTGTAAATTCATACAATGGTCCATTAAGCCTTCATGTGAAGTTTCATGACAAGACGACTCGTTTTCTATTTTTCACGATTTTGGAAACTTTTTACGGTTCGAGATTTTTTAAACTTTTTTCGAAAGGAGTTTTGGCCCCAAACTTGGTAGACGTGATCCTTCTATTTTTGTTGGCACGCATAAAAACATTCAACTAAAAACTCAAAGTATACAAGATTTTGTGACCATTTGAATAAAGTGTCCCCATTTGAGACACTTTAATGGCTGCTGGCAGCATACCTACAAAATCTCAAATGCTCTTTAAGGGGGTGTGAGTTCTCAAGGTTTGATGAGGGATAGGGGTCCAATATAAGGGCCAAGTACCAGCACCCATCGTACATCATGTGCGCACACCCCCTCGGCCCCCCTGACCGTCAGAACCACAATGCCGCCAGTCAGGTTCTCTGGCGATGCTCCGACGATGGTGCCCCAACGAAGAAAAATACGGCACCAACACATGCCCGAGCCCAGCATGTGCTACCACAAACCTCGGTCTGGTCCGATCTTAGATTGGGAATGAATTCTGTATGCTTAGACTTGGAATGAACTCTGTATGCCTAAGTCAACCCACGAAACGAGCGTACAGGCGCTCAGTCGGCCAGAGGGGCGAGATGCGCAAGCCGCGGATCGGTCGGGCACCCCCTTGCGTGCTGCTGATCCTGCTGTCGCAACCCTTGTTTCGGTTCGATCTTAAACTGGGAATGAACTCCGTATGCCTAAGCCAATCGACGAAACGAGCGGACGGGATGCGCAAGCCAGAGATCAGTCGGGTCCCCCTCTGCGTGCTACCGATCCTGCTATTGCAACCCTTGGTCAGGTCTGATCTTAGACTGGGAATGAACTCTGTATGCCTAAGCCAACCGATGAAACGAGCGGGCGGCGGGCGGGCGGGCAGGCGGGCACTACGCCGGTCAGAGAGACGGGATGCGCAAGCTGTGGATCGATAGGGTGGTAGGTGGGTTTGGGCACATCTTCATATTTCTGCATGCCTATGCCATTTTTATGGCTTGTAAATTCATACAATGGTCCCTTAAGCCTTCACTTGAAGTTTCATGGCAAGACGACTCGTTTTCTATTTTTCACGATTTTTTAAACTTTTTGAGGTTCGAGATTTTTTAAAATTTTTTCAGAAGGATTTTTGGCCCCAAACTTGGTAGACATGATCCTTGTATTTTTGTTGGCATGCACAAAAAAGGTCAGCTAAAAACTCGTAGTGTACAAGATTTTGTGACCATTTGAAAAAAGTGTCCCCATTTCAGACACTTTAATGGCTACTGGCAGCAAACCTGTAAAATCTCAAATGCTCTTTAAGGGGGTGTGAGTTCTCGAGGTTTGTGAGGGATAGGGGGCAAATATAAGGGCCAAGTACCAGCACCCATCGCACATCATGTACGCACACCCCCTGGCCCCCCCGATTGTCGGAACCCCAATGCCGCCGGTTAGGTTCTCTGGCGATGCTCCAACGATGGTGCCCCGACGAAGAAAAAATTGGCACCAGCACATGCCCGAGCCCAGCATGTGCTGCCACAACCATCGGTACGGTCCGATCTTGGACTGGGTATGAACTACGTATGCTTAAACTGGGAATCAACTCTGTATGCCTAAGTCAACCCACGAAACGAGCGTGCGGGCGCTCAGCTGGCCAAAGGGGCGGGATGCGCAAGTCGGGAATCGGCCAGGTCCCCCTCTGCGTGCCACTGATCCTACTGCCACAACCCCTCGTCTGATCCGATCTTAGACTGGGAATCAACTCCGTATGCCTAAGCCAACCGACAAAACGAGCGGGCGGACGAGTGGGCGGGCACTACGTCGGCCAGAGAAACGGGATGCACAAGCCGTAGATCGATAGGGTGGTAGGTGGGTTTAGGCACATCTTCATATTTGTGCATGCCAATGCCATTTTTATCACTTGTAACCTCATACAATGGTGCCTTTAGCCTTCACGTGAAGTTTCATGGCAAGATGACTCATTTTCTATTTTTTATGATTTTTGAAATGTTTTGCGGTTCGGGATTTTTTAAACTTTTTTTGGAAGGATTTTTGGCCCCAAACTTGGTAGACGTGATCCTTGTATTTTTGTTGACATGCAAAAAAAAAATTGAACCTAAAACTTAAAGCGTACAAGATTTTGTGACCATTTGAAAAAAATGTCCCCATTTCAGACACTTTAATGGCTACTGGCAGCAAACCTGTAAAATCCCAAATGCTCTTTAAGGGGGTGTGAGTTCTTGAGGTTTGATAAGGGATAGGGGGCCAACATAAGGGCCAAGTACCAGCACCCATCGCACATCATGTGCGCACACCCCTCGGCCCCCCCGATCGCCGGAACCCCAATCCTGCCGATCAGGTTCTCTGGCGATGCTCCGTCGATGCTGCCTCGACAAAGAAAAATGCGGCACCAGCACATGCCCGAGCCCAGCATGTGCTGCCGTAACCCTCGGTCTGATCCGATCTTAGACTGGGATTGAACTCCATAGGCTTAGACTGGGAATGAACTCCGTATGCCTAAGTCAACCCACGATTGAGCGTGCGGGCACTCAGCCGGCCAGAGGGGCGGGATGCGCAACCGGGGATCGACCAGGTCCCACTCTACATGCTGCCGATCTTGCTGCCTCAACCCTGGGTCATGTGTGATCTTAGACTGGGAATGAACTCCGTATTCCTAAGCCAACCGACGAAACGAGCGGGCGGACGGGTGGGCACTACGCCGGCCAGAGAGACGGGATGCGCAAGCCGTGGATCGATAGGGTGGTAGGTGGGTTTAGGCACATCTTCATATTGTGCATGCCAATGCCATTTTTATGGCTTATAAATTCATACAATGGTCCCTTAAGCCTTCACGTGAAGTTTCATGGCAAGATGACTCGTTTTCTATTTTTCATGATTTTTGAAACTTTTTACGGTTCGGGATTTTTTAAAATTTTTTCGAAAGGAGTTTTGGCCCCAAATGTGGTAGACATGATCCTTGTATTTTTGTTGGCATGCACAAAAAAGGTCAGCTTAAAACTCGAAGTGTACAAGATTTTGTGACCATTTGAAAAAAGTGTCCCCATTTCAGACACTTTAATGGCTACTGGCAGCAAACCTGTAAAATCTGAAATGCTCTTTAAGGGGGTGTGAGTTCTCTAGGTTTGATGAGGGATAGGGGGCAAATATAAGGGCCAAGTACCAGTACCCATCGCACATCATGTGCGCACACCCCCCCGGCCCCCCGATCGTCGGAACTCCAGTGCCTTCGGTCAGGTTCTCCGACGATGCTCCGACGATGGTGCTCCGACGAAGAAAAATGCGGGACCAGCACATGCCCGAGCCCAGCTTGTGCTATCGCAACCCTCGGTCCTGTCCGATCTTAGACTGGGAATGAACTCCGTATGCTTAGACTGGGAATGAACTCCGTATGCTTAGACTGGGAATGAACTCCGTATGCCTAAGTCAAGCCATGAAACAAGCGTGCGGGCGCTCAGTCGGCCAGAGGGGCAGGATGCACAAGCCAGGGATCAACCGGGTCCCCCTTTACGTGCTGTCGATCTTGCTACCGCAACCCTCGGTCTGATGCATTCTTAGACTGGGAATGAACTCTGTATGCCTAAGCCAACCGACAAAACGAGCGGGCGGGTGGTCACTACACCGGCCAGAGAGACTGGATGCGCAAGCCGTGAATCGATAGGGTGGTTGGTGGGTTTAGGCACATCTTCATATTTCTGTGTGCCAATGCCATTTTTATGGCTTGTAAATTCATACAATGGTCCCTTAAGCCTTCACGTGAAGTTTAATGGCAAGACGTATCGTTTTCAATTTTTCACGATTTTTGAAACTTTTTACTGTTCAAGACTTTTTAAAATTTTTTCAGAAGGAGTTTTGGCCCCAAACTTTGTAGACGTGATCCTTGTATTTTTTTTGGCATGCACAAAAAAATTCAGCTAAAAAATTGAAGCGTACAATATTTTGTGACCATTTGAAAAAAGTGTCCCCATTTTAGACACTTTAATGGCTACTGGCAGCAAACCTGAAAAATCTCAAATGCTCTTTAAGGGGGTGTGAGTTCTCAAGGTTTGATAAGGGATAGGGGGCCAATATAAGGGCCAAGTACCAGCACCCATCGCACATTATGTGCGCACAAACCCCCCCGGCCCCCTAATCGCTGGAACCCCAATGCCGTCGGTCAGGTTCTCCGGCGATGCTCCAGCGATGGTGCCTCGATGAGAAAAAATGCGGGCTCCTGCACATGCCCGAGCCCAGGATGTGGCGTGCCGTAACCCTCGGGTTCGGTCTCCGATCTTAGATTTGGGAATGAACTCCGTATGCTTAGACTGAGAATGAACTCTGTATGGCCCTAAGTCAAACCACGAAACGAGCGTACGGGCGCTCAGCGGGCTAGAGGGGCGGGATACGCAAGCCAGGGATCGACCGGGTCCCCCTTTGTGTGCTACCGATCCTGCTGCCACAACCTTGGTCTGGTCTGATCTTAGATTGGGAATGAACTCTGTATGCCTAAGCTAACTGATGAAATGAGCGGGTGGGTAGGCGGGTGGGCACTACGCCGGCCAGAGAGACGGGATGCGCAAGCCATGGATCGAGAGGGTGGTAGGTGGGTTTAGGCACATCTTCATATTTTTGCATGCCAATGCCATTTTTATGGCTTGTAAATTCATACAATGGTCCCTTAAGCCTTCACGTGAAGTTTTATGGGAAGATGACTCGTTTTCTATTTTTCACGATTTTTGAAACTTTTTGCGGTTCGAGATTTTTTAAAATTTTTTCAAAAGGATTTTTGGCCCTAAACTTGGTAGACGTGATCCTTGTATTTTTGTTGGCATGCACAAAAAATTTCAGCTCAAAACTCGAAGTGTACAAGATTTTGTAACCATTTGAAAAAAGTGTCCCCATTTCAGACACTTTAATGGCTACTGGCAGCAAACCTGTAAAATCTCAAATGCTCTTTAAGGGGGTGTGAGTTCTTGAGGTTTGATGAGGGATAGGGGGCCAATATAAGGGCCAAGTACCAGCACCCATCTCACATCATGTGGGCACACCCCCCGGCCCCCCCGATCGTCGAAACCCCAATGTCGCCGGTCAGGTTCTCCGGCGATGCTCCGACGATGGTGCCCCGGTGAAGAAAAATGCAGCACCAGCACATGCTCGAGCCCAGGATGTGCTGCCGTAACCCTCAGTCTGGTCCGATCTTAGACTGGAATGAACTTCGTATGCTTAGACTGGGAATGAACTCCGTATGCCTAAGTCAGCCCATGAAACGAGCTTGCGAGCGCTCAGTCGGCTAGATGGGCGGGATGCGCAAGCCGGGGATCGGCCGGGTCCCCCTTTGTGTGCTAACTACTACCGGTCCAGTCTGATCTTAGACTGGGAATGAACTCCGTATGCCTAAGCCAACCGACGAAAGGAGAGGGCGGGCGTGCGGGCACTACGCCGGCCAGAGAGATAGGATGTGCAAGCCATGGATCGATAGAGTGGTAGGTGGGTTTAGGCACATCTTCATATTTCTACGTGCCAATGCCATTTTATGGCTTGTAAATGCATACAATGGTCCCTTAAGCCTTCACGTGAAGTTTCATGGCAAGACGACTCGTTTTCTGTTTTTCACGATTTTCGAAACTTTTTACGGTTCGAGATTTTTAAAAATTTTTTGGAAGGAGTTTTGGCCCCAAACGTGTAGACGTGATCCTTGTATTTTTTTTGGCATGCACAAAAAAATTTAGCTAAAAACTCGAAGTGTACAAGTTTTTGTGGACCATTTGAAAAAGTGTCCCCATTTTCAAGACACTTTAATGGCTACCTGACAGCAACCTACGTAAAGTCTCAAATGCGTTTTAAGGGGTACGAGTTCTCGAGGTTTGATGAGGGATAGGGGCCACTATAAGGGCCAAGTACCAGCACCCATCACACAATCATGTGCGCACACACCTCCCGGGCACCGTCCGATCCGCCGGAACCCCAATGTCGGTCGGTCAGGTTTCTGGTGATGGCTCTGTGATGGTGCCTCGATAAGAAAAGTACGGCACCAGCACATGCCCGAGCCCAGCCATGTGCTCCGCAATCCTCAATCCCGGCTGATCAATAGACTGGGAATGAACTCCATATGGCTTATACTGGGAATGAAACTCCAGTATGCCTAAGTCAACCAATGAAACGATGTGGCGGGCGCTCCAGCCGGCCAGAGGGGCGAGATGCGCAAGCCGAGGATCGATCGGGTCCCCCTTTGTGTGCTGCCGATCCTGCTACTGGTCCGGTCCGATCTTAGATTGGAATGAACTCCGTATGCCTAAGCCAACCGACGAAAGGAGCGGGCTGGCAGACAGGTAGGCGGGCGGCTACTACGTCGACCAGAGAGATGGGATGCGCAAGCCGTGGATTGATAGGGTGGTAGGTGGGTTTAGGCACATCTTCATATTTCTACATGCCAATGCCATTTTTATGGCTTGTAAACTCATACAATGGTCCCTTAAGCCTTCACGTGAAGTTTCATGGCAAGACGACTCGTTTTCTATTTTTCACGATTTTTGAAATTTTTGCAGTTAGAGATTTTTTAAAATTTTTTCGGAAGGAGTTTTGGCCCTTAATGTGGTAGACATGATCCTTGTATTTTTGCTGGCATTTACAAAAAAATTCAACAAAAAACTCGAAGTGCACAAGATTTTGCTACCATTTGAAAAAAGTGTCCCCATTTTATACACTTTAACGGCTACTGGCAGCAAACCTGTAAAATCCCAAATGCTCTTTAAGGGGGTGTCAGTTCTCGAGGTTTGATGAGGGATAGGGGGCCAATATAAGGGCCAAGTTCCATCACCCATCGCACATCATGTGCGCACACCCCCCCGACCCCCCCGATCGTCGAAACCCCAATACCGTCAGTCAGGTTCTCCGACGATGCTCCGGCGATGGTGCCCCGACGAAGAAAAATGCAGCACCAGCAATTGCCCGAGCCTAGCATGTGCTGCCGTAACCCTCGGTCTGGTCCGATCTTAGACTGGGAATGAACTCCGTATGCTTAGACTGGGAATTAACTCCGTATGCCTAAGTCAACCCACGAAACGAGCGTGCGGGTGCTCAACTGGCAGAGGGGCGGGATGCGCAAGCCGAGGATCAGCCGCATCCCCCTCTGTGTGCTACCGATCCTGCTGGCCGGTCTGATCCAGTCTTAGACTGGGAATGAAACGAGCGGGCGGGCGGGCACTACGCCGGCCAGAGAGACGGGATGCACAAGCCGTGGATCGATAGGGTGGTAGGTGGGTTTAGGCACATCTTCATATTTCTGTGTGCCAATGCCATTTTTATGGCTTGTAAATTCATACAATGGTCCCTTAAGCCTTCACGTGAAGTTTCATGGCAAGACGACTCGTTTTCTATTTTTCAGGATTTTTGAAACTTTTAACGGTTCGAGATTTTTTAAAATCTTTTTCGAAGGAGTTTTGCCCCAAACTTGGTAGACGTGATCCTTATATTTTTGTTGGCATGCACAAAAATATTCAGCTAAAAACTCAAAGTGTACAAGATTTTTGTGACCAATTGAAAAAAGTGTCCCCATTACAGACACTTTAATTGCTATTGGCAGCAAACCTGTAAAATCTCAAATGCTCTTTAAGGGGTGTGAGTTCTCGAGGTTGATGAGGATAGGGGGCCAATATAAGGGCCAAGTACCAGCACCCATCGCACATCATGTGCGCACACCCCCCCCGGCCCCCCCGATCGCTGGAACCCCAATGCCGCCGGTCAGGTTCTCCGGCGATGCTCCGACAATGGTGCCCTGGTGAAGAAAAATGCGGCACCAGCACATGCCCGAGGCCCGAGGCCAGCATGTGCTGCCGCAACCCTTTGTTCGGTTTCATCTTAGACTGGGAATAAACTCTGCATGCTTAGACTGGGAATGAACTCCGTATGCCTAAGTCAACCCATGAAACGAGCGTGCGGGCGCTCAGCGAGCCAAAGGGGCGTGATGCTCAAGCTGGGGATCGGCCAGGTCCCCTTCTGTGTGCTGCCGATCCTGCTACGGTCTGGTCCGATCTTAGACTGTGAATGAACTCTGTATGCCTAAGCCAACCAACGAAACGAGTAGGCGGGCGGACGGGTGGGCACTATGTCGGCCAGAGAGACGGGATCCGCAAGCCGTGGATCGATAGGGTGGTAGGTGGGTTTAGGCACATCTTCATATTTTTACGTGCCAATGCCATTTTTATGGCTTGTAAATTCATACAATGGTCCCTTAAGCCTTCACGTGAAGTTTCGTGGCAAGACGACTCGTTTTCTATTTTTCACGATTTTCAAAACTTTTTACGGTTCGAGATTTTTTAAAATTTTTTTGGAAGGAGTTTTGGCCCCAAATTTGGTAGACGTGATCCTTGTATTTTTGTTGGCATGCATAAAAAAGGCCAATATAAGGGCCAAGTACCAGCACCCATCGCACATGATGTGCGTAGACCCCCCTCGGCCCCCCGATCGCTGGAACCCCAATGCCGTCGGTCAGGTTCTCCGGCGATGCTCCGACGATGGAGCCCCGATGAGAAAAAATGCGGCACCAGCACATGGCCAATCCTAGCATGTGCTACTGCAACCCTCGATCCTATCCGATCTTACACTGGGAATGAACTCCGTATGCTTGGACTGGGAATGAACTCCGTATGCCTAAGTCAACCCACAAAACGAACGTGTGGGCGCTCAACCGGCCAGAGGGGTGGGATGCGCAAGCCGAGGATCGATCAGCTCCCCCTCTGCGTGTTGTTGATCCGACTACCACAACCCTTGCTCTGGTCTGATCTTAGCCTGGGAATGAACTCCGTATGGCTAAGCCAACCGACGAAACGAGCAGGCGGGCAGGCGGGCACTACGCCGGCCAAAGAGATGGGATGCGCAAGCCGTGGATCGATAGGGTGGTAGGTGGGTTAAGGCACATCTTCATATTTCTGCATGCCAATGCCATTTTTATTGCTTGTAAATTCATACAATGGTCCTTTAAGCCTTCCCACGAAGTTTCAAGGCAATACGACTCATTTTCTATTTGTCAGGATTTTTGAATTTTTTTGCGGTTCGGGATTTTTTAAAATTTTTTCAGAAAGAGAATTAGCTCCAAACTTGGTAGAAGTGATCCTTTTATTTTTATTGGCATGCACAAAAAAATTCATCTAAAAAGTTGAAGTGTACAAGATTTTGTGACCATTTGAAAAAAGTGTCCCCATTTCAAACACTTTAATGGCTATTGGCAGCAAACCTGTAAAATCTTAAATGCTCTTTAAGGGGGTGTGAGTTCTCGAGGTTTGATGAGGGATAGGGGACCAATATAAGGGCCAAGTACCAGCACCCATCGCACATCATGTGCGCACACCCCCCCGGCCCCCCCGATCGGTGGAACCACAATGCCGCCGGTCAGGTTCTTCGACGATGGTCCAACAATGGAGCCCCAGGGAAGAAAAATGTGGCACCAGCAAATGCCCGAGCCTAGCATGTGCTACCGTAACCCTCGGTCCGGTCTGATCTTAGACTGGGAATGAACTCCATATGCTTAGACTGGGAATGAACTCTGTATGCCTAAGTCAACCCATGAAACGAGCGTGCGGGTGCTCAGCTGGCCAGAGGGGCGGGATGCGCAAGCCGGGGATCGGTCGGGTCCCCATCTACTTGCTACCAATCCTTCTGTCACAACCCTCGGTCCGGTCTGCTCTTAGACTGGGAATGAACTCCATATGCCTAAGCCAACCGACGAAACAAGCGACGGGCGGGCGGGCACTACGTCGGCCAGAGAGACGGGATGCGCAAGCCGTGGATCGATAGGGTGGTAGGTGGGTTTAGGCACATCTTCATATTTCTGCGTGCCAATGCCATTTTTATGGCTTGTAAATTCATACAACGGTCCCTTAAGCCTTCACGTGAAGTTTCATGGTAAGACGACTCGTTTTCTATTTTTCAAGATTTTTGAAAATTTTTTGCGGTTCAAGATTTTTTAAAATTTTTTCAAAAGGAGTTTTGGGCCCAAACTTGGTAGACGTGATCCTTGTATTTTTCTTGTCTGGCACAAAAAAAATCAGCTGAAAACTCGAAGTGTACAAGATTTTGTGACCATTCGAAAAAAGTGTCCCCATTTCAGACACTTTAATGGCTACTGGCAGCAAACCTGTAAAATCTCAAATGCTCTGTAAGGGGGTGTGAGTTCATGAGGTTTGATGAGGGATAGGGGACCAATATAAGGGCCAAGAACCAGAACCCATCGGACATCTGGTGTGCACACCCCCCGGCCCCCCTGATCGTCGGAACCCCAATGCCGTCGGTCAGGTTCTCCGGCGATGGTGCCTCGACGGAGAAAAATGTGGTACCAGCACTTGCCCGAGCCCAGCATGTGCTACAGCAACCCTTGTCTGATCCGATATTAGGCTGGGAATGAACTCCGTATGCTTAGACTATGAATGAACTCCGTATGCCTAAGTCAACCCACGAAAGGAGTGTACGGGCGCTCAGCCGGCCAGCGGGGCGGGATGCGCAAGCCGGGGATCGGCCGGGTCCCCATCTACTTGCTGCCGATCCTTCTATCACAACCCTCGGTCCGGTCTGATCTTAGACTAGGAATGAACTCCATATGCCTAAGCCAACTGACGAAATGAGCGGCGGGCGGGCGGGGACTACATCGGCCAGAGAGACGGGATGCGCAAGCCGTGGATCAATAGGGTGGTAGGTGGGTTTAGGCACATCTTCATATTTGCCCTTTTTATGGCTTGTAAATTCATACAATGGTCCTTTAAGCCTTCACGTGAAGTTTCATGGTAAGACTCGTTTTCTATTTTTCAAGATTTTTGAAACTTTTTTGCGGTTCAAGATTTTTTAAAATTTTTCAAAAGGAGTTTTGGGCCCAACTTGGTAGACGTGATCCTTGTATTTTTCTTGGCATGCACAAAAAAAATCAGCTAAAAACTCGAAGTGTACAAGATTTTGTGACCATTCGAAAAAAGTGTCCCCATTTCGGACACTTTAATGGCTACTGGCAGCAAACCTGTAAAATCTCAAATGCTCTGTAAGGGGGTGTGAGTTCGCAAGGTTTGATGAGGGATAGGGGGCCAATATAAGGGCCAAGAACCAGCACCCATCGGACATCATGTGTGCACACCCCCCGGCCCCCTGATCGTCGGAACCCCAATGCCGTCGGTCAGGTTCTCCGGCGATGGTGCCTCGACAGAGAAAAATGTGGCACCAGCACATGCCCGAGCCCAGCATGTGCTGCAGCAACCCTTGGTCTGATCCGATATTAGGCTGGGAATGAACTCCGTATGCTTAGACTATGAATGAACTCCGTATGCCTAAGTCAACCCACGAAAGGAGTGTACGGGCGCTCAACCGGCCAGCGGGGCGGGATGCGCAAGCCGAGGATCGGCCGAGTCCCCCTCTGCATGCTGTCGATCCTGCTATCGCAACCCTCGGTTCGGTTTGATCTTAGACTGGGAATGAACTCCGTATGCCTAAGCCAACCGACGAAACAAGCAGGCGGGCGGGCGGGCACTACACCGGCCATAGAGACGGGATGCGCAAGCCGTGGATCGATAGGGTGGTAGGTGGGTTTAGGCACATCTTCATATTTCTACATGCCAATTCCATTTTTATGGCTTGTAAATTCATACAATGGTCCCTTAAGCCTTCACGTGAAGTTTCATGGCAAGATGACTCGTTTTCTATTTTTCAGGATTTTCGAAACTTTTTGCGATTGGGGATTTTTAAAATTTTTTCGAAAGGAGTTTTGGGCACAAACCTGGTAGATGTGATCTTTATATTTTTGTTGGCATGCACAAAAAAAATCAGCTAAAAACTCGAAGTGTACAAGATTTTGTGACCATTTGAAAAAAGTGTCCCCATTTCAGACACTTTAATGGCTACTGGCAGCAAACCTGTAAAATCTCAAATGCTCTTTAAGGGGGTGTGAGTTCTCACGGCTTGATGAGGGATAGGGGGCAAATATAAGGGCCAAGTACCAGTACCCACCGCACATTATGTACGCATACCCCCCCGGCCCCCCCGATCACCGGAACCCCAATGCCACCAGTCAGGTTCTCCGACGATGCTCCGGTGATGGTGCCCCGATGAAGAAAAATGCGGATCCAGCACATGCCCAAGCCTAGCATGTGCTGCCGAAACCCTCAGTCCCATCCGATCTTAGACTGGAATGAACTCCGTATGCTTAGATTGGGAATGAACTCCATATGCCTAAGTCAACCCACAAAATGAGCGTGCGGGCACCCAGCTGGCCAGAGGGGCGGGATGCGCAAGACGGGGATCAGCCGGGTCCCCCTCTACGTGCTACTGCAATCCTCAGTCTGGTCCAATCTTAGACTGGGAATGAACTCCGTATGCCTAAGCTAACCGACAGAACGAGCGGGCGGGCGGGCACTACGCCGGCCAGAGAGACGGGATGCGCAAGCCGTGGATTGATAGGGTGGTAGGTGGGTTTAGGCACATCTTCATATTTCTATGTGCCACTTCCATTTTTATGGCTTGTAAATTCATACAATGGTCCCTTAAGCCTTCACGTGAAGTGTCATGGCAAGACGACTCGTTTTCTATTTTTCATGATTTTTGAAACTCTTTGCGGTTCGAGATTTTTTAAAAATTTTTTAAAAGGATATTTGGACCCAAACTTGGTAAAAGTGATCCTTGTATTTTTGTTGGCATGCATAAAAAAATTCAGCTAAAAACTCGAAGTGTACAAGATTTTGTGACCATTTGAAAAAAGATTCCCTATTCAGACACTTTAATGGCTACTGGCAGCAAACCTGTAAAATCTCAAATGCTCTTTAAGGGGTGTGAGTTCTCGAGGTTTGATGAGGCATAGGGGGCCAATATAAGGGCCAAGTACCAGCACCCATCGCACATCATGTGTGCACACCCCCCGGCCCCCCCGATCGTCGGAACCCCAATGCCGTCGGTCAGGTTCTCCGACGATGGTGCCCTGGCGAAGAAAAATGTAGCACCAGCACATGCCCGAGCCCAGCATGTGCTATCGAAACCCTCGGTCCAGTCCCATCTTAGACTGGGAATGAACTCCGTATGCTTAAGTCAACCCACGATAAGAGCGTGCGGGCGCTCAGCCAGCCAGAGTGGCAGGATGCATAAGCCGGGGATCGGCCGGGTCCCCCTCTGCGTGCTGTCGATCCTACTACCACAACCCTCATTCCGGTCTGATCTTAGACTGGTAATTAACCCAGTATGCCTAAGCCAACCGATGAAACGAGCGGGTGGACAGACGGACGGGCACTACGCCGGCCAGAGAGACGGGTTACGTAAGCCGTGGATCGATAGGGTGGTAGGTGGGTTTAGGCACATCTTCATATTTCTACATGCCAATTCCATTTTTATGGCTTGTAAATTCATACAATGGTCCCTTAAGCCTTCACGTGAAGTTTCATGGCAAGACGACTTGTTTTCTATTTTTCACTATTTTCAAAACTTTTTGCGGTTGGGGATTTTTTAAAATTTTTTCGGATGGATTTTTGGCCCCAAGCTCAGTAGACATGATCCTTCCATTTTTGTTGGCATGCATAAAAAAATTCAGCCAAAAACTCGAAGTCCACAAGATTTTGTGACCTTTTGAAAAAAATGTCCCAATTTCAGACACTTTAATGGCTAATGGCAGCAAACCTGTAAAATCTCAAATGCTCTTTAAGGGGTGTGAGTTCTCGAGGTTTGATGAGGGTTAGGGGGCCAATAAAAGGGCCAAGTACCAGCACCCATCGCACATCATGTGCGCACACCCCTCCCGGCCCCCCTGATCGCCGGAATCCCAATGCCGCTGGTCAGGTTCTCCGACGATAATCCGGCGATGGTGCCTCGGGGAAGAAAAATACGTCACCAGCACATGCTCGAGCCCAGCATGTGCTGCCGCAACCCTTGGTCTGGTCTGATCTTAGACTGGGAATGAACTCCGTATGCTTAGACTAGGAATGAACTCAGTATGCCTAAGTCAACCCATGAAACGAGCGTGCGGGCGCTCAGCCGGCCGACGGGTGGGATGAGCAAGCCGGGGATCGGCCGGGTCCCCCTATGGATGCTGTCGATCCTACTGTCGTAGCCCTCGGTCTGGTCTGTTCTTAGACTGGGAATGAACTGAATATGCCTAAGCTAACCGATGAAACGAGCGGGCGGACGGGAGGGCGGGCACTACGCCGACCAGAGAAACGGCATGCGTAAGCCGTGGATCGATAAGGTGGTAGGTAGGTTTAGGCAAATCTTCATATTTCTACATGTCACTACCATTTTTATGCCTTTTAAATTCATACAATGGGCCCTCAAGCCTTCACGTGAAGTTTCATGGCAAGACGACTTGTTTTCTATTTTTTACGATTTTCAAAACTTTTTGCGGTTCGGGATTTTTTAAAATTTTTTCGAAAGGAATTTTTGCCCCAAACTTGGTAGACATCATCCTTGTATTTTTTTTGGCATGCACAAAAAAATTCAGCTAAAAACTCGAAGTGTACAAGATTTTGTGACCATTTCAAAAAAAGTGTCCCCATTTTCTAACACTTTAATGGCTACTGGCAGCAAACCTGTAAAATCTCAAATGCTCTTTAAGGGGGTGTGAGTTCTCGAGTTTGATGAGGGATAGGGGGCCAATATAAGGGCCAAGTACCAGCACCCATCGCACATCATGTGCACACACCCCCTGGCCCCCCCGATCGCCGAAACCCCAATGCCGCCGGTCAAGTTCTCCGGTGATGCTCCGACGATGGTGCCCCGACGAAGAAAAATGCGACACTAGCACATGCCCGAGCCCAGCATGTGCTGCCGCAACCCTTGATCCGGTCCAATCTTAGATTGGGAATGAACTTCGTATGCTTAGACTGGGAATGAACTCCGTATGCCTAAGTCAACCCACGAAATGAGCGTGCGGGCACTCAGCCGACCAAAGGGGCGGGATGCGCAAGCCGGGGATCGACCGGGTCCCCCTCTGTGTGCTATCGATCCTGCTACCGCAACCCTCAGTTGGGTCTCATCTTAGACTGGGAATGAACTCCGTATGCCTAAGCCAACCGACGAAACGAGCGGGCGGGCGGGCAGGCGGGCACTATGCCGGCCAAAGGGACGGGATGCGCAAGCCGTGGATCGATAGGGTGGTAGGTGGGTTTAGGCACGTCTTCATATTTCTACATGCCAATTCCTTTTTTATGGCTTGTAAATTCATACAATGGTCCCTTAAGCCTTCACTTGAAGTTTCATGGCAAGATGACTCATTTTCTATTTTTCATGATTTTCGAAACTTTTTGCGGTTCGAGATTTTTTAAAATTTTTTCAGAACGATTTTTGGCACCAAACTTAGTAGACATGATCCTTGTATTTTTGTTGGCATGTACAAAAAAATTCAGCGAAAAACTGGAAGTGTACAAGATTTTGTGACCATTTGAAAAAAGTGTCCTATTTCAGACAGTTTAACGGCTACTGGCAACAAACCTATAAAATCTCAAATGCTCTCTAAGGGGGTGTGAGTTCTCGAGGTTTGATGAGGGATAGGGGGCCAATATAAGGGCCAAGTACCAGCACCCATCGCACATCATGTGCGCACACCCCCCGCGGCCCCCCGATCGTCGGAACCCCAATGCCGTCGGTCAGGTTCTCCAGCGATGCTTTGTTGATGGTGCCCCGATGAAGAAAAATACGGCACCAGCACATGGCCAAGCCCAGTATGTGCTACCGTAACCCTCGGTCTGATTCAATCTTAGACTGGGAATGAACTCCGTATGCCTAAGTTAACCCACGAAACGAGCGTGCTGGCGCTCAGCTGGCCAAAGGGGCGGAATGTGTAAGCTGGGGATCGGTCGGGTCCCCCTCTGCGTGCTGCCGATCCTGCTATCGCAATCCTTGATCCGTTTTGATCTTAGACTGGGAATAAACTCTGTATGCCTAAGCCAACTGATGAAATGAGCGAGCGGGCAGGCGGACAGGCACTAGGTCGGCCAGAAAGACGGGATACGCAAGTTGTTAAACAATAGGGTGGTAGGTGGGTTTAGGCACATCTTCATATTTCTACGTGCCAATGCATAACTTTTTCAATTTTTCACGATTTTCAAAACTTTTTAAGATTCAAGATTTTTTAAAATTTTTTCAAAAGAGTTTTGGCCCCAAACTTGGTAGACGTGATCCTTTGTATTTTGTGGCATGCGTAAAAAAATTCAGCTAAAAACTCAAAGTGTACAAGATTTTGTGACCATTTGAAAAAGTGTCCCCATATTAGACACTTTAATGGCTACTGGCAGCAAACCTGTAAAATCTCAAATGCTCTTTAAGGGGGTGTGAGTTCTTGAGGTTTGATGAGGGATAGGGTGCCAATATAAGGGCCAAGTACCAGCACCCATTGCACATCATGTGCGAACACCACCCCTGGCCCCCTCGATCATCGGAACCCTAATGCCATCGGTCAGGTTCTCCGACGATGCTTCGGCGATGGTGCCCGGGTGAAGAAAAATGCGGCACCAGCACATGCCCGAGCCCAGCATATGCTGTCGTAATCCTCAGTCTAGTCCGATCTTAGACTGGGAATGAACTCCGTACGCTTAGACTGGGAATGAACTCCGTATGCCTAAGTCAACCCACGAAACGAGCGTGCGGGCGCTCAGTCGGCCAGAGGGGTGGGATGCGCAAGCCGGGGATCGGCCGGGTCCCTTTCTACGTGCTACCAATCTTGCTACAGTAACCCTTAGTCCAGTCCGATCTTATACTGGGAATGAAGTTCGTATGCCTAAGCAAACCGACGAAACGAACGGGCGGGCACTAAGTCGGCCAGATAAACGGGATGCGCAAGCCGTGGATCGATAAAGTGGTAGGTGGGTTTAGGCACATCTTCATATTTCTATGTGCCAATGCCATTTTTATGGCATGTAAATTCATACAATGGTCCCTTAAGCCTTCACGTGAAGTTTGATGGCAAGACGACTCGTTTTCTATTTTTCACAATTTTCAAAACTTGTTACGGTTCGGGATTTTTTAAAAATTTTTTGGAAGGGGTTTTGGCCCCCAAATTGGTAGATGCGATCCTTGTATTTTTTTTGGCATGCATAAAAAAATTCAGCTAAAAACGTGAAGTGTATAAGATTTTGTAACCATTTGAAAAAAGTATCCCCATTTCAGACACTTTAATGGCTACTGGCAGCAAACCTGTAAAATCTCAAATGCTCTTTAAGGGGTGTGAGTTCTTAAGGTTTGATTGGGGATAGAGGGCGAATGCCGCCGGTCAGGTTCTCTGGCGATGGTGCCCCGATGAAAAAAAATGTGACACCAGCACATGCCCGAGCCCAGCATGTGCTGCCGTAACCCTTGATTCGGTCCGATCTTAGACTGGGAATGAACTCCGTATGCTTAAATTGGGAATGAACTCCGTATGCCTAAGTCAACCCATGAAACGAGCGTGCGGGCGTTCAGCCGGCCAGAGGGGCGGGATGCGTAAGTCAGGGTTGGTCGGGTCCCCCTCTGCTTGCTGCCGTAACCCTCAATCTAGTTTGATCTTAGTCTGGGAATAAACTCTGTATGCCTAAGCCAACCGACGAAATCAGCGGGCGGGCGGGCACTACACCCTGCCAAAGAGACGGGATGTGTAAGCCGTGGATCGATAGGGTCGTAGGTGGGTTTGGGCACATCTTCATATTTCTGCATGCCAAAGCCATTTTTATGGCTTGTATATTCATACAATGGTCCCTTAAGCCTTCACATGAAATTTGATGGCAACACTACTCGTTTTCTATTTTTCATGATTTTTGAAACATTTTGCGGTTGGGGATTTTTTAAAATTTTTTCAGAAGGAGTTTTGGCCCTAGACTTGGTAGACGTGATCCTAGTATTTTTTTTCCATGCACAAAAAAATTTCGCTAAAAACTCGAAGTGTACAACATTTTGTGACCATTTGAAAAAACTGTCCCCATTTCAGACACTTTAATGGCTACTGGCAGCAAACCTGTAAAATCTCAAATGCTCTTTAAGGGGTTGTGAGTTCTTGAGGTTTGATGAGGGATACGAGGCCAATATAAAGGCCAAGTACCAGCAGCCATCGCACACCATGTGCGCACACCTCCCCGACCCCCTCGATCGTCGGAACCCCAATGCCGTCCCTCAGGTTCTCCAGCGATGCTCCGACGATGATGCCCCGGTGAAGAAAAATACGGCACCAGCACATCCCGAGCCCAGCATGTGCTGGCGTAACCCTCGATCCGGTCCGATCTTAGACTGGGAATGAACTCCGTATGCTTAGACTCGAAAAGAACTCCGTATGCCTAAGTCAACCCACGAAACAAGCGTGCGGGCGTTCAGTCGGCCAAAGGGCAGGATGAGCAAGCTGGAGATCGGTCGGGTCCCCCTTTACGTGCTGCCGATCCTGCTACCACAACCCTCAGTCCAGTCCGATCTTAGATTGGGATTGAACTCCGTATGCCTAAGCCAACCGACGAAACGAGCGGGAGGTTGGGAGGGCAGGCACTACGTCGGCCAGAGAGACAGGATGCGTAAGCCGTGGATCGATAGGGTGGTAGGTGGGTTTAGGCACATCTTCAAATTTCTGTGTGCCAATGCCATTTTTATGGCTTGTAAATTCATACAATGGTCCCTTAAGCCTTCACGTGAAGTTCCATGGCAAGACGACTCGTTTTCTTTTTTTCACGATTTTTGAAACTTTTTACGGTTCGAGACTTTTTAAAATTTTTTAGAAAGGAGATTTTGCCCCAAACCTGGTAGACATGATCCTTGTATTTTTGTTGGCATGCAAAAAAAAATTCAACTAAAAACTCAAAGTGTACAAGATTTTGTGACCATTTGAAAAAAGTGTCCCCATTTCAGACACTTCAATGGCTACTGGCAGCAAACCTGTAAAATCTCAAATGCTTTTTAAAGAGGTGTGAGTTCTTGAGGTTTGATGACGGATAGGGGGCCAATATAAGGGCCAAATACCAGCACCCATTGCACATCATGTGCGAACACCACCCCTGGCCCCCCCGATCGTCGGAACCCCAATGCCATCGGTTAGGTTCTCCGACGATGCTTCGGCGATGGTGCCCGGGTGAAGAAAAATGCGGCACCAGCACATGCCCGAGCCTAGCATATGCTGCCGTAATCCTCAGTCTGGTCCGATCTTAGGGTGGTAGGTGGGTTTAGGCACATCTTCATATTTCTGCATGCCAATGCCATTTCTATGGCTTGTAAATTCATACAATGGTCCCTTAAGCCTTCACGTGAAGTTTCATGGCAAGACGGCTCATTTCATGTGATCCTTGTATTTTTGTTGGCATGCACAAAAACATTAAGCTAAAAAGTCGAAGTGTACAAGATTTTGTGACCATTTGAAAAAAGTGTCCCCATTTCAGACACTTTAATGGCTACTGGCAGCAAACCTGTAAAATCTCAAATGCTCTTTAAGGGGGAGTGAGTTCTCGAGGTTTGATGAGGGATAAGAGGTCAATATAAGGGCCAAGTAAAAGCACCCATCGCACATAATGTGCACACACCACTCCCCCGGCCCCCCCGATCGCTGGAACCCCAATGCCACCGGTTAGGTTCTCCGGCGATGCTTCGGTGAGGGTGCCCCGACAAAGAAAAATGTGGCACCAGCACATGCCCGAGCCCAGCATGTGCTGCCGCAACCCTCGGTCCGGTCCAATCTTAGATTGAGAATGAACTCCATATGCTTAGACTTGGAATGAACTCCGTATGCCTAAGTCAACTCATGAAACGAGCGTGCGGGCGCTCAGCCGGCCAGAGGGGCAGGATGGGCAAGCCGGGGATCGGCTGGGTCCCCCTCTGCGTGCTGCCAATCTTGCTGTCACAACCCTCGGTTCGGTCCAATCTTAGACTGGGAATGAACTCTGTATGCCTAAGCCAACCGACGAAACGAACGGGCGGGCGGGTAGGCGGGCACTACGCCGGCCAGAGAGACGGGATGCGTAAGCCGTGGATCGATAGGGTGGTAGGTGGGTTTAGGCACATCTTCATATTTTTGTGTGCTAATGCCATTTTTATGGCTTGTAAATTCATACAATGGTCCCTTAAGCCTTCACATGAAGTTTCATGGCAAGACGACTCGTTTTCTATTTTTCATGATTTTTAAAACTTTTTACGGTTCGGGATTTTTTAAAAATTTTTCGGAAGGAGTTTTGGCCCCAAACTTGGTAGACGTGATCCTTGTATTTTTGTTGGCAAGCAAAAAAGAATTCAGCTAAAAACTCGAGGTGTACAAGATTTTGTGACCATTTGAAAAAAGTGTCCCCATTTCAGACTCTTTAATGGCCACTGGCAGCAAACCTGTAAAATCTCAAATGCTCTTTAAAGGGGTGTGAGTTCTCAAGGTTTGATGAGAGATAGGGGCCAATATAAGGGCCAAGTACCAGCACCCATCGCACATCATGTGCGCACACCCCCCAGCCCCCCCGATCGCCAGAACCCTAACACCGTCGGTCAGGTTCTCGGGCGATGCTCCGGTGAAGGTGCCCCGACGAAGAAAAATGCGGCACCAACACATGCCCAGGCTGAGCATGTGCTATCGTAACCCTCGATCCGGTCCTATCTTAGACTGGGAATGAACTCCGTACGCTTAGATTGGGAATGAACTCCGTATGCCTAAGTCAACCCACGAAACGAGCATACGGGCGCTCAGTCGGCCAGAGGGGCATAATGCGCAAGCCGGGGATTGGCCGGGTCCCCCTCTACATGCTACCGATCTTGCTGTCGCAACACTCAGTCTGGTCCGATCGTAGACTGGGAATGAACTCTGTATGCCTAAGCCTACCGACGAAACGAGCGGGTGGGCGGGTGGCCGAGCATTACGCCGACCAAAGAGACGGGATGCGGAAGCCGTGGATCGATAAGATGGTAGGTGGGTTTAGGCACATCTTCATATTTTTGCATGCCAATGCCATTTTTATGGCTTGCAAATTCATACAATGGTCCCTTAAGCCTTCACGTGAAGTTTCATGGCAAGACGACTCATTTTTTATTTTTCACGATTTTCAAAACTTTTTGGGGTTCGTGATTTTTTAAAATTTTTTCGGAAAGAGTTTTGGCCCCAAACTTGGAAGATGTGATCCTTGTATTTTTGTTGGCATGCACAAAAAGATTCAGCTAAAAACTCGAAGTGTACAAGATTTTGTGACCATTTGAAAAAAGTGTCCCCATTTCAGACACTTTAATGGCTACTGGCAGCAAACCTGTAAAATCTCAACTGCTCTTTAAGGGGGTGCAAGTTCTCAAGGTTTGATGAGGGATAGGGGGCCAATATAAGGGCCAAGTACCAGAACCCATCGCACATCATGTGCACATACCCCCGGCCCCCCTGATCGCATGAACCCCAATGCCGTCGGTCAGGTTCTCCGGCGATGCTCTGACGATGGTGCCCTGGCGAAGAAAAATACGGCACCAGCACATGCTCAAGCCCAGCATGTGCTGCCGCAACCCTCGGTCCGGTTCGGTCTTAGACTGGGAATGAACTCCGTATACCTAAGCCAACCGACGAAACGAGCGGGCAGATGGATGGGCGGGCACTACACCGGCCATAGAGACGGGATGCGCAAGCCATGGATCAATAGGGTGGTAGGTGGGTTAGGCACATCTTCATATTTCTACGTGCCAATCCATTTTATGGCTTGTAAATTATACAATGGTCCCTTAAGCCTTCACGTGAAGTTTCATGGCAAGACGACTCGTTTTCTATTTTTCACGATTTTTGAAACTTTTACGGTTCGGGATTTTTTAAAATTTTTTCGGAAGGAGTTTTGGCCCCAAACTTGGTAGACGTGATCCTTGTATTTTTGTTGGCATGCCCAAAAAATTCTGCTAAAAACTCAAAGTGCACAAGATTTTGTGACCATTTGAAAAAAGTGTCCCCATTTCAGACACTTTCACGGCTATTGGTAGTAAACCTGTAAAATCTCAAATTCTCTTTAAGGGGGTGTGAGTTCTCAAGGTTTGATGAGGGATAGGGGTTCAATATAAAGGCCAAGTACCAGCACCCATCGCACATCATGTGTGCACACCCCCTCGGCCCCCCCGATCTCCGGAACCCCAATGCCGCCGCTCAGGTTCTCCGGCGATGCTCTGGTGATGGTGCCTCGGTGAAGAAAAATGTGGCACCAGCACATGCCCGAGCCCAGCATGTGCTGTCGCAACCCTCGGTCCTGTTGGATCTTAGACTGGGAATGAACTCTTTTTGCTTAGACTGGGAATGAACTCCGTATGCCTAAGTGAACCCATGAAACGAGCGTGCGGGCGCTCAACCGGCCAGAAGACCGGGATGCGCAAGGCGGGGATCGGCTGGGTCCCCCTCTACGTGCTACCGATCTTGCTACCGTAACCCTCGGTCTGGTCTGATCTTAGACTGGGAATGAACTCAGTATGCCTAAACCAACCAATGAAATGAGCGGGCGGGCGGGCGGGCGGGCACTACGCCGGCTAGAGAGACGGGATGCGCAAGCCGTGGATTGATAGGGTGGTAGGTGGGTTTAGGCACATCTTCATATTTCTGCATGCCAATTCCTTTTTTATGGCTTTTAAATTCATACAATGGTCCCTTAAGCCTTCACGTGAAGTTTCATGGCAACACGACTCGTTTTCTATTTTTCATGATTTTTGAAACTTTTTGCGGTTCGAGATTTTTTAAAAATTTTTTGGATGGAGTTTTGGCCCCAAACTTGGTAGACGTGATCCTTGTATTTTTGTTGGCATGCACAAAAAATTCAGCTGAAAACTCAAAGTGTACAAGATTTTGTGACCATTTGAAAAAAGTGTCCCCATTTCAGACACTTTAACGGCTACTGGCAGCAAACCTGTAAAATCTCAAATGCTCTTTAAGGGGGATTGAGTTCTCAAGGTTTGATGAGGGATAGGGGGCAAATATAAGGGCCAGGTACCAGCACCCATCGCACATCATGTGCACACACCCCCCCACGGCCCCCCCGATCGCCAGAACCCCATGCCATCGGTCAGGTTCTCCGGCGATGCTCCGATGATGGCACTCTGGCAAAGAAAAATGCAGCACCAGCACATGCCCAAGCCCAGTATGTGCTACCGCAACCCTCGATCCGGTCCGATCTTATATTGGGAATGAACTCTGTATGCCTAGGTCAACCCACGGAACGAGCGTGCGGGCGCCCAGCCGACCAAAGGAGATGGATGCGCAAGCCGGGGATCGGTCGAGTCCCCCTCTATGTGCTACCGATCCTACTGCCGCAACCCTCAGTCTGGTCCAATCTTAGATTGGGAATGAACTCCGTATGCCTAAGCCAACCGACGAAACGAGCGGGCGGGCGGGAGGGCAGGTGGGCACTACGTCGGCCTGAGAGACGGGATGCGCAAGTCGTGGATCGATAGGGTGGTAGGTGGGTTTAGGCACATCTTCATATTTCTGCATGCCAATGCCATTTTTATGGCTTGTAAATTCATACAATGGTCCCTTAAGGCTTCACGTGAAGTTTCATGGCAAGACGACTTGTTTTTTATTTTTCATGATTTTTGAAACTTTTTGCGGTTTGAGATTTTTGAAAATTTTTTCGAAAGGAGTTTTGGCCCCAAACTTGGTAGACGTGATCCTTGCATTTTTTTTGGAATGCAAAAAAAAAATTCAGCTAAAAACTCAAAGTGTACAAGATTTTGTGACCATTTGAAAAAAGTGTCCCCATTTCAGACATTTTAATGGCTACTGGCAATAAACCTGTAAAATCTCAAATGCTCTTTAAGGGGGTGTGAGTTCTCGAGGTTTGATGAAGGATAGGGGGCCAATATAAGGGCCAAGTACCAGCACCCATCGCACATCATGTGCGCACACCCCCCGGCCCCCCCGATCGCCGGAACCCCAATGTCGCCTATCAGGTTCTCTGGTGATGCTTCTGTGATGGTGCCCTGGTGAAGAAAAATGCGACACCAGCACTTGCCTGAGCCAGCATGTACTACCGCAACCCTCGGTCCGGTCTGATCTTAGACTGGGAATGAACTCCGTATGCTTAGACTGGGAATGAACTCCGTATGCCTAAGTCAACCCACAAAACGAGCGAGCGGGTGCTCAACCGACCAGAGGGGCGGGATGCATAAGCCGGGGTTTGGTCGGGTTCCCCCTCTACGTGCTGCCGATCTTGCAGCCGTAACCCTTGGTCCGGTCCAATCTTAGACTGGGAATGAACTCCGTATGCCTAAGCCAATCGACGAAATGAGCGGGCGGGCGGGCGGGCACTACGCCGACTAGAGAGACGGGATGCGCAAGCTGTGGATCGATAGGGTGGTAGGTGGGTTTAGGCACATCTTCATATTTCTGCATGGCAATGCCATTTTTATGGCTTGCAAATTCATACAATGGTCCCTTAAGCCTTCACGTGAAGTTTCATGGCAAGACGAATTATTTTCTATTTTTCACGATTTTCAAAACTTTTTGCGCTTCGAGATTTTTTAAAATTTTTTCGATGGATTTTTGGCCCCAAACTTGGTAGTTGTGATCCTTGTATTTTTGTTGGCCTGAACAAAAAAATTCAGCTAAAAACTCGAAGTGTACAAGATTTTGTGGCCATTTAAAAATAGTGTCCCCATTTCAGACACTTTAATGGCTACTAGAAGCAAACCTGTAGAATCTCAAATGCTCTTTAAGGGGGTGTGAGTTTTCAAGGTTTGATGAGGGATAGGGGGACAATATAAGGGCCAAGTACCAGCAGCCATCGCACATCATGTTCGCACAGCCCCCCCGGCCCCCCCGATCGTCGAAAACCCAATGTCGTCGGTCAAGTTCTCCAGTGATGGTGCCTCGATGAAGAAAAATGCGGCACCAGCACATGCCCAAGCCCAGCATGTGCTGCCGCAACCCTCAGTCCGATCTGATCTTAGACTAGGAATGAACTCCGTATGGCTAAGTCAACCCACCAAACGAGCGTGCGGGCGCTCAGCCGGCCAGAGGGGTGGGATGCGCAAGCCGGGGATCGACCGGTTCCCCCTCTGCGTGCTGCCGGTCCTGCTGCCGCAACCCTCGGTCTGGTCCGTTCTTAGACTGGGAATGAACTCCGTATGCCTAACCCAACCGATGAAACGAGTTGGCGGGCAGGCGGGCGGGTGGGCGGGCGGGCGGGCACTACCCCGGCCAGAGAGACGGGATGCGCAAGCCGTGGATCGATAGGGTGGTAGGTGGGTTTGGGCACATCTTCATATTTCTGCTTGCCAATGCCATTTTTATGGTGTGTAAATTCATACAATGGTCCCTTGAGCCTTCACGTGAAGTTTCATGGCAAGACGACTCGTTTTCTATTTTTCACGATTTTCAAAACTTTTTGCGGTTCGGGATTTTTTAAAATTTTTCGAAAGGATTTTTGGTCCCAAACTTGGTAGACGTGATCCTTGTATTTTTGTTCGCATGCGTAAAAACATTCAGCTAAAAACTCGAAGCGTACAAGATTTTGTGACCATTTCAAAAAAGTGTCCCCATTTTAGACACTTTAATGGCTACTGGCAGCAAACCTATAAAATCTCAAATGCTCTTTAAGGGGGTGTGAGTTCTCGAGGTTTGATGAGGGATAGGGAGCCAATCTAAGGGCCAAGTACCAGCACCCATCACACAATATGTGCGCACACCCCCCGGCCCCCCCGATCACCGGAACCCCAATGCCGCCGGTCAGGTTCTCCGGCGATGCTCCTACGATGGTGCCCCGGTGAAGAAAAATGTGGCACCAGCACATGCCCGAGCCCAGCATGTGCTACCGGAACCCTCGGTCCGATTTGATCTTAGATTGGGAATGAACTTCGTATGCTTAGACTGGGAATGAACTCCGTATGCCTAAGTCAACCTACGAAACGAGCGTGCGGGTACTCAGCCGGCCAGAGGGGCGGGATGCGTAAGCCGAGGATCGATCGGGTCCCCCTCTGCGTGCTGTTGATCTTGCTGCCACAACCCTCGGTCCAGTCTGATCTTAGACTGGGAATGAACTCCGTATGCCTAAGCCAACCGATGAAATGAGCGGGCGGGCGGGCACTACCCCGGCTAGAGAGACGGGATGCGCAAGCCATGGATCGATAGGGTGGTAGGTGGGTTTAGGCACATCTTCATATTTCTGCCTGCCAATGCCATTTTTATGGCTTCTAAATTCGTACAATGGTCCATTAAGCCTTCACGTGAAGTTTCATGGCAAGATGACTCATTTTCTATTTTTCACGATTTTCAAAACCCTTTGAGGTTCAGGATTTTTTAAAATTTTTTTAGGAGGAGTTTTGGCCCCAAACTTCGTAGACGTGATCCTTGTATTTTTGTTGGCATGCACAAAAAAATTCAGCTAAAAACTTGAAGTGTACAAGATTTTGTGACCATTTGAAAAAAGTGTCCCATTTCAGACACTTTAATGGCTACTGGCAGCAAACCTGTAAAATCTCAAATGCTCTTTAAGCGGGTGTGAGCTCTCGAGGTTTGATGAGGGATAGGGGGCCAATATGAGTGCCAAGTACCAGCACCCATCGCACATAATGTACGTACAGCCCCCCCGGCATCCCCGATCATCGGAACCCCAATGCCGCCGGTCAAGTTCTTCGGCGATGGTGCCCCAGCGAAGAAAAATGCGGCACCAGTACATGCTCGAGCCCAGCATGTGCTGCCACAACCCTCGGTCTGGTCTGATCTTAGACTGGGAATGATCTCCGTATGCCTAAGTCAACCCACAAAACGAGCGTGCGGGTGCTCAGCTTACCAGAGGGGCGGGATGCGCAAGTCGGGGATTGGCCGGGTCCCCCTCTGCGTGCTGCTGATCTTGCTACCGTAACCCTCGGCCGGTCCATTCTTAGACTGGGAATGAACTCTGTATGCCTAAGCCAACAAACAAAATGAGTTGGCGGACGGGCGGGCGGGCATTACCCCTACTAGAGAGACGGGATGCGCAAGCCGTGAATCGATAGGGTGGTAGGTGGGTTTAGGCACATCCTCATATTTTTGTGTGCCAGTGCCATTTTTATGGCTTGTAAATTCATACAATGGTCCCTTAAGCCTTCACGTGAAGTTTCATGGCAAGACTGACTCGTTTTCTATTTTTCATGATTTTTGAAACTTTTACGGTTTGAGATTTTTTAAAATTTTTTCGGAAGGAGTTTTGGCCCCAAACTTGGTAGACGTGATCCTTGTATTTTTGTTGGCATGCACAAAAAATTCAGCTAAAATTGAAGTGTACAAGATTTTGTGACCATTTGAAAAAAGTGTCCCCATTTCAGACACTTTAATGGCTACTGGCAGCAAACCTGTAAAACCTCAAATGCTCTTCAAGGGAGTGTGAGTTCTCGAGGTTTGATGAAGGATAGGGGGCCAATATCAGGGCCAAGTACCAGTACCCATCGCACATCATGTGTGCACACCCCCCGGCCCTCCCGATCACCGGAACCCCAATGCCACCGATCAGGTTCTTCGGCGATGCTCTGACGATGGTGCCCTGGCAAAGAAAAATGCAGCACCAACACATGCCCGAGCCCAGCCTGTGCTGCCGCAACCCTTGGTCCAGTCTGATCTTAGACTGGGAATGAACTCCGTATGCCTAAGTCAACCCATGAAACCAGCATGCGGGCGCTCAACCGGCCAGAGGGGTGGGATGCACAAGCCCAGGATCGGTCGGGTCCCCCTTTGCGTGCTACCGATCCTGCTACCGTAACCCTTAGTCTGATCTGATCTTAGACTGGGAATGAACTCCGTATGCCTAAGCCAACCGATGAAACAAGCGGGCGGACGGGTGGGCACTACTCCAGTCAGAGAGACGGGATGCGCAAGCCGTGGATTGATAGGGTGGTAGGTAGGTTTAGGCACATCTTCATATTTTTGCGTGCCAATGCTATTTTTATGGCTTGTAAATTCATACAATGGTCCCTTAAGCCTTCACGTGAAGTTTCATGGCAAGACAACTCGTTTTCTATTTTTCACGATTTTTGAAACTTTTTACGGTTCGAGATTTTTTCAAATTTTTTCGAAAGGAGTTTTGGAACCAAACTTGGTAGATGTGACCATTTGAAAAAAGTGTCCCCATTTCAGACACTTTAATGGCTACTGGCAGTAAACCTGCAAAATCTCAAATGCTCTTTAAGGGGGTGTGAGTTCTCGAGGTTTGATGAGGGAAAGGGGGCCAATATAAGGGCCAAGTACCAGCACCCATCGCACATCATGTGCGCACACCCCCCCGGCCCCCCCGATCGTCGGAACCCCAATGCCGCACGTCAGGTTCTCCGGCGATGCTCCGACGATGGTGCCCCAACGAATAAAAATGCGGCACCAGCACATGCCCGAGCCCAGCATGTGCTGCCACAACCCTCGGTATGCTCTGATCTTAGATTGAGAATGAACTCCGTATGCTTAAACTGGGAATCAACTCTGTATGCCTAAGTCAACCCACGAAACGAGCGTGCGGGCGCTCAACCGACCAGAGGGGCGGGATGAGCAAGTCGGGGATCGATCGAGTCCCCCTCTATGTGCCACCGATCCTGCTACCGCAACCCTTGGTCTAGTCCGATCTTAGACTGGGAATGAACTCTGTATGCCTAAGCTAACCGACGAAACGAGCGGGCGGACGGACGGGCAGGCACTACGCCGGCCAAAGAGACGGGATGCACAAGCCGTAGATCGATAGGGTGGTAGGTGGGTTTAGGCACATCTTCATATTTATGCATGCCAATGCCATTTTTATGGCTTGTAACTTCATACAACAGTGCCTTAAGCCTTCACGTGAAGTTTCATGGCAAGATGACTCGTTTTCTATTTTTTATGATTTTCGAAATGTTTTGCGGTTCAGGATTTTTTAAAATTTTTTTGGAAGGAGTTTTGGCCCCAAACTTGGTAGATGTGATCCTTGTATTTTTGTTGACATGCACAAAAACATTCAGCTAAAAACTCGAAGCGTACAAGATTTTGTGAGCATTTGAAAAAAGTGTCCCCATTTCATACACTTTAAGGGCTACTAGCAGCAAACCTGTAAAATCTCAAATGCTCTTTAAGGGGGTGTGAGTTCTCGAGGTTTGATGAGGGATAGGGGGCCAATATAAGGGCCAAGTACCAGCACCCATCGCACATCATGTGCGCACACCCCCTGGCCCCCCGATTGCCGGAACCCCAATCCTGTCGATCAGGTTCTTCGACGATGCTCCATCGATGGTGCCTCGACAAAGAAAAATACGGCACTAGCACATGCCCGAGCCCAGCATGTGCTGCCGTAACCCTCGGTCTGATCCGATCTTAGGCTGGGAATGAACTCTGTATGCTTAGACTGGGAATGAATTTCGTATGCCTAAGTCAACCCACGAAACGAGCGTATGGGCGCTCAGCCGGCCAGAGGGGCGGGATGCACAATCGGGGATCGGTCGAGTCCCCCTCTACGTGCAACCGATGTTGCTGCCGCAACCCTCGGTCTGGTGCGATCTTAGACTGGATATGAACTCCGTATGCCTAAGCCAACCGACGAAACAAGCGGGCGGGCGGGCGGGCAAGCGCTATGCCGGCCAGAGAGACGGGATGCACAAGCCGTGGATCGATAGGGTGGTAGGTGGGTTTAGGCACATCTTCATATTTCTACCTGCCAATGCCATTTTTATGGCTTATAAATTCATACAATGGTCCCTTAAGCCTTCACGTGAAGTTTCATGGCAAGATGACTCGTTTTCTGTTTTTCACGATTTTTGAAACTTTTTGCGGTTCGGGATTTTTTAAAATTTTTTTGAAAGGTGTTTTGGCCCCAAACTTGGTAGACATGATCCTTGTATTTTTTTTGGCATGCACAAAAAAAGTTAGCTAAAAACTCGAAGTGTACAAGATTTTGTGCCCATTTGAAAAAAGTGTCCCCATTTCAGACACTTTAATGGCTACTGGCAGCAAACCTGTAAAATCTCAAATGCTCTTTAAGGGGGTGTGAGTTCTTGAGGTTTGATGAGGGATAGGGAGCCAATATAAGGGCCAAGTACCAGCACCCATCGCACATCATGTGCGCACACCCCCCGGCCCCCTGATCGTCGAAACCCCAATGCCGCCGGTCAGGTTCTCCGACGATGATCTGGCGATGGTGCCCCGACGATGAAAAACCCCAACTTGTGCTGTCGCAACCTTCAGTCCGGTCCAATCTTAGACTAGGAATGAACTCCGTATGGTTAGACTGGGAATGAACTCCGTATGCCTAAGTCAACCCACGAAATGAGCGTGTGGGTGCTCAGCCGGCCAGAGGGGCCGGATGCGTAAGCCGAGGATCAACCGGGTCCCCCTCTGTGTGCTGCCGATCTTGCTGCCGCAACCCTCGGTCTGGTGCGATCTTAGACTGGGAATGAACTCTGTATGCCTAAGCCAACCGACGAAACAAGCGGACGGGCGAACGGGCGGTCACTACGCCGGCCAGAGAGACGGGATGCGCAAGCCGTGGATCGATAGGGTGGTTGGTGGGTTTAGCCACATCTTCATATTTTGGTGTGCCAATGCCATTTTTATGGCTTGTAAATTCATACAATGGTCCCTTAAGCCTTCACGTGAAGTTTCATGGCAAGATGAATCGTTTTCAATTTTTCACGATTTTTGAAACTTTTTGCGATTCAGGATTTTTTAAAATTTTTTTGGATGGATTTTTCGCCCCAAACTTTGTAGACGTGATCCTTGTATTTTTGTTGGCATGCACAAAAAATTTCAGCTAAAAACTTGAAGCGTACAAGATTTTGTGACCATTTGAAAAAAGTGTCCGCATTTTAGTCACTTTAATGGCTACTGGCAGCAAACCTGTAAAATCTCAAATGCTCTTTAAGGGGGTGTGAGTTCTCAAGGTTTGATGAGGGATAGGGGGCAATATAAGGGCCAAGTACCAGCACCCATCGCACATCATGTGCGCACACCCCCCCGGCCCCCCCGATCGTCGGAACCCCAATCCTACCTGTAGACACCCAATTGGGTCCTAGCCCAGATCAATTGGGCCTGGCCCAAATGGGTAAGCCCAATGCAATTTTTACTTTGTATTTTTTTCCTTTTTTGCGTTTCTTTTCTTTTGTATTTTATGTATTTTATTATTTATTATTATTATATGTATATTTTTACTTATTTATTTATTTATTTATTTTTCTATTAATGTTTATATGTATTTTATTTATATAGTTCTATATTTGTTATATATTATAATTTATTTATTATTATTATTATTATTTTTTATTATTTTTCTTGTAATATTTTTTTGATTTATCTTATTGTATTATCTGTTAATAATTCTTGTTCCGTTTATCTGATTTTTTGTATATCTGATATTATTATTATTTTTTTTTATCTATCCTATCTTTTCTAATTATCTATTATTTTTTTTATTTGATTTTAGAGGGCTGGGATTGAAAGTGGAAGAATCCCACTGTGAAGGGGAATTCAATCAAGAGAGTCCAGATTGGATTCAAAGATTGAATTCCCGTCCAAGGAGGAATTGAGATTAATCAGGAACTCCTGATCAATCCCTATAAAAGGGACCTTTGGAACAGAATGCTGGACAGAAGAAAAACAGTAAGCAAAAGCTACTGATTTAAGGGAAAAGAGGTGTATAGAAGGCTAAGAAAAGGTATAGAAGGGTTCTGGGAATTAGAAGAAATTTTTTGAAGATTTTTGGCATTTTTTTCTGGGAATTTCTGGAAAATTCCAGATTCCGGTGAAGTTTCCGGCAAAGTTTGAATTTTTCGATGAAAATTCCGACCAATCTTGAAGTTTTCGACGACCTGCCCAGTTTCTGGTAAAGAATCCTAGAAACCGGTGACCTTCCGGTGAACTTTCGGGAACTTCCGACGAAAAAACCCAGATTTCGGTGACAAAACCCAAAATTCGGTGAATCTTTAACCAGAGTTCTTCGGCCTTTTAGAGAGAAGGGAGAGGAAAAAGAAAGAAGAGAGAGAGGGGAGGAGCGTTCTGCCGAAAAACAGAGGGAAGTGCCTTTTATACCTTCTCAAAACAACGTCGTTTTGGCCTTAAGTGACCTAGAGGATCCGCGCGTTTTGCCGTGACCCGACCCGAGCGTCGACCCGCTTCTTAACCCGCGCGTGCCAGCCCCCCTCCGAGCCAAGCCAAGCCGAGCTTCCCAAGCCGCCCCCCGAGCCGTTTCTCTTCCTTGAGCCGAGCCGCGATCCGAACAGCTCCAGTTTTTTTTTTTGAATTTTTTATTTTTCATTATTTGTTTATTTGTTTTTTTTATTTATTAGATTAGGTTTATTTAATATTCTTTTATCTTAATTTTATTTTTATTTTGTTTTACTTTCTTTATTTTTCTATTTTATTATTCTATTTTCTTTAAATAAAAATCAAAATTTCTAAAAAAAATATTTTTGGGAAAAGTTGAAAGTATCGAATTTTCCTTGGAAATCAAAGTTTTCAAAAAAAATATTTTGAGGAAAAGTTGAAAGCATCAATTTCCCTACACAAGAACAATCATTCTTTCCTTCCTTTCTATTTTGATTTTGATTTTGATTTTTCTTTAACTAATCCGACGATGGAGCCTCTGGCAAGTGAAGCAGTAGTTTTTCTTGCATACTCCTGAGGTGAGGGAATTTCTCAATTTTCTGCTAAAAGTATTAGAGTCAATTGAGAATAATTTCCAATAATTAATTACTTGGTAAAATTTTAAGGCTTTTTGATAACACAAATTTCAGTTGGTACCATCTTTTGATGGGCGTTGTGAAGTGCTATAACCTTCTTCACACGTAACCGAACTCCCGAACCCTGTTTTGGTTTGTAGACCTGAACCTATTCTTTTAGGGACCCTTAAACTTAGGTGTTCCCTGAAAAGATAGATTCCTTAGGTGGCCAATCGCACCTAGATAAAAAAGATTGGTGGCGACTCCCTTAAGTCAATGTCTAGCGATAGATCCCCGGATCTAGACGTTATGACAGCTTGGCGACTCCACTGGGGACTTTGAGAGTCAGGCCAACAAATAATTTGTGTTATCCAAAAGCCTAGTAAAATTGAACCTTTTTGTATATATGTGTTATTATTCATTCATGTTTATTTATCTTATTAATTATGTCATTCATGTGCATGTGCATAACATGAGCTCTATACCCAAGCTCCGTCCCTTTAGGAAGGAGTAAAGTACCTATTGCTTTCGTGAGGTCTAATGCCTCTGCAGTGGCTAGCGAAATACTCCCACTCAAATTGAACCTTTTTCGCTTGTAGCCTGTAATGGGTGAGGATTAGGGTGCCTTACTAGTCTATGATGGACAAGGGTGTTTGTCTAATCATTTTGACTGTTTAACTTTGTGTATTATTTTTATCATATGTAACATTATGCATCAGCATCACTTTCATTTCATCCATCGAACTAACTATGTTGTTTGTCTGATTGTATGCATCTGCATTACTTTCATGATCATGTTTTAACACAATCATTTGCATTCATTTCATACTAGATTTCATTCAGAAAAATGTACATTTCATTTGTGTATCAAAGCATCATACATAAGGCACAGCATAACATTTCTAATCATAAGTATGGTACTCAAGGTCACAGGATAGCTCCATCTAGCGAAAACCCTGCTCATCCATACAACACAAGATCCAGAGCAAGGCAAATGGAAGAGGAAAGTTCTCATAGATTTGAAAAGATAGAAAAAGCTCAGGAGAAGATTGAAAATGAACTAAGCAAGATTCTAGAGGCCCTTAATAACATGAATAAAGGAAAAAGAGTTAAAAGAAGTACAAGCCAGCAAGAAGTGGCTGACCCTTTGTACCCTCCAGGTTTTGGCCCACCTCAAGCCCAGTCTGCCCAAGAGGTCCCACCACAACATTTTGCATATCCAACATATCCTGGAATGCCATCTGCTTTCAACCCAGGGCAGTATAATAGCTATATAAATCCTGTCTCCACTGAAAAGGCAACAAAACCAATTCCTGATCTAGATGATTTAAAAGAGAAAGAAAAGGAAAAGATAAGGGTGAAAGCTGAGGAAAGCTCCAAAATTAGCATGCTAGAGCAGAGGCTACGGGCTGTGGAAGGATTTAGCTTTTATGGGTCAGTTGATGCTGCTGGGCTCTGCCTAGTTCCTGATGTGGTTATCCCACATAAGTTCAAAGTACCAAATTTTGAAAAATATGATGGTACAAAGTGCCCCAAAACCCACATCACCATGTATTGCAGAAAGATGGCAGCTCATGCACATGATGAAAAACTCTTGATGCATGTTTTTCAAGATAGCCTTACTGGTTCTGTAGCCAGGTGGTATGTTCAGTTGAATAGGACCCACATTCGCTCTTGGAGCGATATGGCTCATGACTTCATCAGTCAATATCGACACATTATCGATTTGGCTCCTGATCGTTTGTCTTTACAGAATCTAGAGAAAAAAGTAAATGAGTCTTTTAAAGAATACGCCAAGAGATGGAGAGATATAGCTTCACAGGTACAACCTCCACTGATCAAGAAAGAAACTACAGTGCTGTTTGTTAGCACTTTAAAACCTCCCTATTATGAAAAGATGATAGGGAATGCAACAAAGAATTTTGCCGACATGGTGATCTCTGGAGAAATTATTGAAAGTGCCATAAAAAATGGCAAGTTAAAAGGAGGAGAAACTAAGAAGACATCAGAAAAGAAAGAAGCTGAAGCTCAAGCTGTGAGCTTTGATAGACAATAATTCAGGGGTTATCAACCCTATCCATCCCAAGGTTACTCTCCATACTATCCTACTGTGAATAATGTTCTCATCCTACCCATACCAGCTGGCTCCACAACACCTTATTCATCCACATACCGATCAATTTATAGCCCTCAAGATCTTACATACAGCCTCAACATTCAAGCTCCTGCAAGAACCCAAGTTCACCTTATTAACCCAGTAAGTGGTTCACGAGAACAACGAACTACTCGAGAAAAACCTGTATTTGATCCAATCCCTATGACTTATACAGAGTTATATCGAGAACTCTATAATAGCCATTTGATTGCCCTCAACCATGGAGCCACTTAAACCACCCTACCCAAAGTGGTATGATCCTACAGCCCACTGCGACTATCACTATGGAATTACTGGCCATTCTACTGAAAATTGCACTGCTTTAAAGTATAAGGTGCAACGGTTGATCAATGATGGAATGGTAAGTTTTGATCAAGGAAAAGCAACAACATCTAATGTTAGCACTCTGAGTGAAAGTCAAGAACAGAAAGGGTCCGGAGAGTCACAATGAATTGAGAGGCAAGATGTCAATAGAGATTCTTCACCTGATTGCATAGGGGGACACTTTTTAAAAATGGAGATAAGGCTGGTTGAAGGTTTCTTCTGTCATTTTAGGATTTCTTTTCAAATAATGTTAGATTTCTTTTTGCAATATGACTTCACTCGTTATCATTTTAATAAAGGCAAGTCAATATATTTCATTACATTTTTCTCTTTCACTTGACCATTACTCCATGCTCCGTTACCTTTCATAACTTTACATTCCCAATCTTAAATTTTAGATGATGAATATTTAGACAATGATAACAATAATTCTGGGATTTAATTTTGAGAACTCATCCACATTTAATATGAGAAGATGATTTGAGCAAAAATAGGCTGTTACCGGAGGTGAAATAGATATGTCTTGAAGATGTGTAATCTTTTATACAGATTCATGAGCTTTGTTCAATAGATGATGTTCAAGAAAGGTATTCACAATTGAGATGAAAAATGGCCATCTTTCTTTTACCATTTGAAAAACCATTTATTGCTACCCCTTTGAGCCTGTTATGATTTCTTTTTCTGAAGAACCCTAACCAAGGATCACCCTCTACACTAGGGGGCAATTTTTGAAAAAATCACAAAAAGATCTCAAAAAAAAAGAAAAAAAGAAAAAATGCCACACATGACTTGGGGCAAAGTAATGAGAATCCTTTGTGTGAAGAAAGTAAATAGTGAAACAATGTGGGGGCAAAATGCCAAGTTATATCAAATGATCCTTTGGTGTTGAACCTTTTTAATACGTGTTTTGAGCCTATTATATCCATTTTTTTATGACCCTTCACCTTGGCCTACATTACAACCTTGAAAAGTCCATTTGGATCAAATGTGAATACTCAACTTGAATGATCATATGTTGAGCGAAAGTATGCTCATGTGGAAGCAATGGAATCAGGCTCTAAAGTTTGATGTATGAAAGATATCAACAATGGATGAAAAATGAGAAAAGAGAAAAAAGATGATGAAAAAAGGAAAAAAAAAAGAAAAAAAGAAAAGAAATGAGAAAATGAAAAAAAGAGATTCAAATTAAAAACCTGAAAGGTTGATAGAAAAAGATCCAGGTCAAACGGCTCACATAAATGGAAGATCAAAGACATCTGAAGATCCCTCA
>NW_019167915.1:20080646-20115113 GCF_002303985.1 Durio zibethinus | reverse complement strand
GTCACAAAATCTTGTACACTTCGAGTTTTTAGCTGAATTTTTTTGTGCATGCCAACAAAAATACAGGGATCACTTTTACCAAGTTAGGGGCCAAAAATCCTTTTGAAAAAATTTTAAAAAATCCCGAACCGTAAAAAGTTTCAAAAATCGTGAAAAATAGAAAACGAGTCGTCTTGCCATGAAACTTCACGTGAAGGCTTAAGGGACCATTGTATGAATTTACAAGCCATAAAAATGGTAGTGGCACATAGAAATATGAAGATGTGCCTAAACCCACCTACCACCCTATCAATCCACGGCTTGCGCATCCCGTCTCTCTGGTCGGTGTAGTGCCCGCCCGCCCGCTCGTTCCGTCGGTTAGCTTAGGCATACGGAGTTCATTCCCAGTCTAAGATTGGACCAGACTGAGGATTGCAGCAGCACGCAGAGGGGGACCTGGCTGATCCCCGTCTTGCAAATCCTGCCCCTCTGGCCGGCTGAGTGCCCGCACGCTCGTTTTGTGGGTTGACTTAGGCATATGGAGTTCATTCCCAATCTAAGCATACGGAGTTCATTCCAGTCTAAGATCGAACGGGACTGAGGGTTTCGGCAGCACATGCTAGGCTCGGGCATGTGCTGGATCCGTATTTTTCTTCATCGGGGCACCATCACCGGAGCATCATCGGAGAACCTGACCGGTGGCATTAGGGTTCCGGCGATCGGGGGGGCCGGGGGGGTATGCGCACATAATGTGCAGTGAGTGCTGGTACTTGGCCCTTATATTTGCCCCCTATCCCTCATCAAACCTTGAGAACTCACACCCTCTTAAAGAGCATTTGAGATTTTACAGGTTTGCTGCCAGTAGCCATTAAAGTGTCTAAAATGGGGACACTTTTTTCAAATGGTCACAAAATCTTGTACACTTCGAGTTTTTAGCTGATTTTTTTTGTGCATGCCAAGAAAAATATAAAGATCACGTCTACCAGGTTTGTGCCCAAAACTCCTTTCAAAAAAATTTTAAAAATCCCCAACCGCAAAAAGTTTCAAAAATCCTGAAAAATAGAAAATGAGTCGTCTTGCCATGAAACTTCACGTGAAGGCTTAAGGGACCATTGTATGAATTTAAAAGCCATAAAAATGGAATTCGCACACAGAAATATGAGGATATGCCTAAACCCACCTACCACCCTATCAATCCACGGCTTGCGCATCCCGTCTCTCTGGCCGGTGTAGTGCCCGCCCGCCCGTCCGCCCGCATGCTTGTTTCGTCGGTTGGCTTAGGCATACAGAGTTCATTCCCAGTCTAAGATCAAACTAGACCGAGGGTTGCGGTAGTAGGATTGACAGCATGCAGAAGGGGACCCGGTCGATCCCCGGCTTGCGCATCCCGCCCCAGTGGCCGGCTGAGTGCCCGTACGCTCCTTTCGTGGGTTGACTTAGGCATACGGAGTTCATTCGTAGTCTAAGCATACGGAGTTCATTCCAAGCCTAATATCAGATCAGACCAAGGGTTGCTGCAGCGCATGCTGGGCTCGGGCATGTGCTGGTACCACATTTTTCTCCGTCGAGGCACCATCGCCGGAGAACCGGACCGACGGCATTGCGATTCCGACGATCAGGGGGGCCGGGGGGTGTGCACACATGATGTCCGATGGGTGCTGGTTCTTGGCCCTTATATTGGCCCCCTATCCCTCATCAAACCTGGTGAACTGACACCCCCTTACAGAGCATTTGATATTTTACAGGTTTGCTGCCAGTAGCCATTAAAGTGTCTGAAATGGGGACACTTTTTTCGAATTGTCACAAAATCTTGTACACTTCGAGTTTTTAGCTGATTTTTTTTGTGCATGCCAAGAAAAATACAAGGATCACGTCTACCAAGTTTGGGCCCAAAAATCCTTTTGAAAAATTTTTAAAAAATCTTGAACCGCAAAAAGTTTCAAAAATCTTGAAAAATAGAAAACGAGTCATCTTGCCATGAAACTTCACGTGAAGGCTTAAAGGACCATTGTATGAATTTACAAGCCATAAAAATGGCATTGGCACACAGAAATATAAAGATGTGCCTAAACCCACCTACCACCCTATCCATCCACGGCTTGCGCATCCCGTCTCTCTGGCCGACATAGTGCTCGCCCGTCCGCCGCTCGTTTCGTCGGTTGGCTTAGGCATATGGAGTTCATTCCCAGTCTAAGATCAGACCGGACCGAGGGTTGTGACAGAAGGATCGGCAGCAAGTAGATGGGGACCCGACCGATCCCCGGCTTGAGCATCCCGCCCCGCTGGTTGGCTGAGCGCCCGTACACTCCTTTCGTGGGTTGACTTAGGCATACGAAGTTCATTCGCAGTCTAAGCATACGGAGTTCATTCCCAACCTAATATCAGATCAGACCAAGGGTTGCTGTAGCACATGCTGGGCTCGGGCATGTGCTGGTGCCACATTTTTCTCCGTCGAGGCACCATCGCCGGAGAACCTGACTGACGGCATTAGGGTTCCGACGATCAGGGGGGTCGGGGGGTGTGCACACATGATGTCCAATGGGTGCTGGTTCTTGGCCCTTATATTGGTCCCCTATCCCTCATCAAACCTCGAGAACTCACACCCCCTTAAAGAGCATTTAAGATTTTACAGGTTTGCTGCCAGTAGCCATTAAAGTGTCTGAAATGGGGACACTTTTTTCAAATGGTCACAAAATCTTGTACACTTCAACTTTTTAGATGAATTTTTTTGTGCATGCCAATAAAAATAAAAGGATCACTTCTACCAAGTTTGGGGCCAATTCTCTTTCTGAAAAAATTTTAAAAAATCTCGAACCGCAAAAAAATTTAAAAATCATGACAAATAGAAAACGAGTTGTGTTGCCTTGAAACTTCATGGGAAGGCTTAAAGGACCATTGTATGAATTTACAAGCCATAAAAATGGCATTGGCATGCAGAAATATGAAGATGTGCCTAAACCCACCTACCACCCTATCGATCCATGGCTGTGCATCCCATCTCTCTGGCCCGCGTAGTGCCCGCCTGCCCGCCTGCTCGTTTCGTCGGTTGGCTTAGCCATACGGAGTTCATTCCCAGGCTAAGATCAGACCAGAGCAAGGGTTGTGGTAGCCGGATCAACAGCACGCAGAGGGGGACCTGATCGATCCCCGGCTTGCGCATCCCACCCCTCTGGCCTGTTGAGCGCCCATACGCTCATTTCGTGGGTTGACTTAGGCATACAGAGTTCATTCCCAGTCTAAGCATACGGAGTTCATTCCCAGTGTAAGATCGGATAGGACCGAGGGTTGCAGTAGCACATGCTAGGATCGGCCATGTGCTGGTGCCGTATTTTTCCTCGTTGGGGCTCCATCATCGGAGCATCGCCAGAGAACCTGACCGACGGCATTGGGGTTCCAGCGATCGGGGGGGCCGAGGGGGGTCTACGCACATCATGTGCGATGGGTGCTGGTACTTGGCCCTTATATTGGCCTTTTTTATGCATGCCAACAAAAATACAAGGATCATGTCTACCAAATTTGGGGCCAAAACTCCTTCCGAAAAAATTTTAAAAAATCTCGAACCGTAAAAAGTTTTGAAAATCGTGAAAAATAGAAAACGAGTCGTCTTGCCACGAAACTTCACGTGAAGGCTTAAGGGACCATTGTATGAATTTACAAGCCATAAAAATGGCATTGGCACGTAGAAATATGAAGATGTGCCTAAACCCACCTACCACCCTATCGATCCACGACTTGCACATCCCGTCTCTCTGGCCGACATAGTGCCCACCCGTCCGCTCGCCTACTCGTTTCGTTGGTTGGCTTAGGCATACAGAGTTCATTCACAGTCTAAGATCGGACCAGACCATAGCAGGATCGGTAGCACACAGAGGGGGACCTGGCCGATCCCCAGCTTGAGCAGCACGCCCATTTGGCTCGCTGAGCGCCCGCACGCTCGTTTCATGGGTTGACTTAGGCATACGGAGTTCATTCCCAGTCTAAGCATGCGGAGTTTATTCCCAATCTAAGATCGAACCGGACAAAGGGTTGCGGCAGCACATGCTGGCCTCGGGCATGTGCTGGTGCCACATTTTTCTTCACCGGGGCACCATCGCCGGAGCATCGTCGGAGAACCTAACCGGCGGCATCAGGGTTCCAGCGATCGGCGGGGCCGGGGGGGTGTGCGCACATGATGTGTGATGGGTGCTGGTACTTGGCCCTTATTTTGGCCCCCTATCCCTCATCAAACCTCGAGAACTCACACCCCCTTAAAGAGCATTTGAGATTTTACAGGTTTGCTGCTAATAGCAATTAAAGTGTCTGCAATGGGGACACTTTTTTCAATTGGTCAAAAAATCTTGTACACTTTGAGTTTTTAGCTGAATATTTTTGTGCATGCCAGCAAAAATATAAGGATCACGTCTACCAAGTTTGGGGCAAAACTCCTTCGAAAATGATTTTAAAAAATCCCGAACCGTTAAAAGTTTCGAAAATCCTGAAAAATAGAAAACGAGTCTTCTTGCCATGAAACTTCACGTGAAGGCTTAATGGACCATTGTATGAATTTACAAGCCATAAAAATGGCATTGGCACATAGAAATATGAAGATGTGCCTAAACCCACTTACCACCCTATCGATCCACAGCTTACGCATCCCATCTCTCTGGCCGGCGTAGTGGCCGCCCGTCCGCTCGTTTCGTTGGTTGGCTTAGGCATACGAAGTTCATTCCCAGTCTAAGACTGGATCAGATCGGTAGCACACAGAGGGGGATGCGGCCGATCCTCGGCTTGCGCATCCCGCCCCTCTGGCCAGTTGACCACCCGCACGCTCATTTCATGGGTTGACTTAGGCATACGGAGTTAATTCCCAGTCTAAGCATACGGAGTTCATTCCCAGTCTAAGATCGGACCAGACCGAGGGTTACGGCAGCACATGCTAGGCTCGGGCAATTGCTGGTGCTACATTTTTCTTCGTCGGGGCACCATCGCTGGAGCATCGTCAGAGAACCTGACTGGCAAAATTGGGGTTTCGACGATCGGGGGGGTCGGGGGGGTGTGCGCATATGATGTGCGATGGGTGCTAGAACTTGGCCCTTATATTGGCCCCCTATCCCTCATCAAACCTCGAGAACTGACACCCCCTTAAAGAGCATTTGGGATTTTACAGGTTTGCTGCCAGTAGCCGTTAAAGTGTATAAAATGGGGACACTTTTTTCAAATGGTCGCAAAATCTTGTGCACTTCGAGTTTTTTGTTGAATTTTTTTGTAAATGCCAGACAAAATACAAGGATCACGTCTACCGCATTAGGGGCGAAAACTCCTAACTACAAAAATTTCAAAAATCATGAAAAATAGAAAACGAGTCATCTTGCCATGAAACTTCACGTGAAGGCTTAAGGGACCATTGTATGAGTTTACAAGCCATAAAAATGGCATTGGCATGTGGAAATATGAAGATGTGCCTAAACCCACCTACCACCCTATCAATCCACGGCTTGCGCATCCCGTCTCTCTGGCCGGCATAGTGGCCGCCCGCCTACCCGTCTGCCTGCCCGCTCCTTTCGTCGGTTGGCTTAGGCATACGGAGTTCATTCCCAATCTAAAATCGAATCCGACCAGTAGCAAGATCGACAGCACACAAAGGGGGACCCGATCGATCCCCGGCTTGCGCATCCGCCCCTCTGGCCGACTGAGCGCCCGCACACTCGTTTCATTGGTTGACTTAGGCATACGGAGTTCATTCCAGTCTAAGCATATGGAGTTCATTCCCAGTCTAAGATCAGACCGGATTGAGGGTTGCGGCAGCACATGCTGGGCTCGGGCATGTGCTGGTGCCGTACTTTTCTTTATCGAGGCACCATCATCAGAGCATCACCAGAGAACCTGACCGACGACATTGGGGTTCCGGCGATCGAGGTGCCCGGGAGGGGTGTGCGCACATGATGTGTGATGGGTGCTGGTACTTGGCCCTTATAGTGGCCCCCTATCCCTCATCAAACCTCGAGAACTCGTAACCCCTTAAAGAGCATTTGAGACTTTACAGGTTTGCTGTCAGTAGCCATTAAAGTGTCTGAAATGGGGACACTTTTTTCAAATGGTCACAAAATCTTGTACACTTCGAGTTTTTAGCTAAATTTTTTTATGCATGCCAAAAAAAATACAAGGATCACGTCTACACGTTTGGGGCCAAAACTCCTTCCGAAAAAATTTTAAAAATCTCGAACCGTAAAAAGTTTCGAAAATCGTGAAAAATAGAAAACGAGTCGTCTTGCCATGAAACTTCACGTGAAGGCTTAAAGGACCATTGTATGCATTTACAAGCCATAAAATTGCATTGGCACGCAGAAATATGAAGATGTGCCTAAACCCACCTACCACTCTATCGATCCATGGCTTGCGCATCCTATCTCTCTGGCCGGCGTAGTGCCCGTCTGCCCGTTCCTTTCGTCGGTTGGCTTAGGCATACGGAGTTCATTCCCAGTCTAAGATCAGACTGGACTGGCAGTAGGCAGCACACAGAGGGGGACCCGACCGATCCTCGGCTTGCACATCCCGCCCCTCTGGCCGACTGAGCGCCCGCACGCTCGTTTCATGGGTTGACTTAGGCATACGGAGTTCATTCCTAGTCTAAGCATACGAAGTTCATTCTAGTCCAAGATCGGACCAGACCGAGGGTTACGGCAGCACATGCTGGGCTCGGGCATGTGCTGGTGCCACATTTTTCTTCATCGGGGCACCATCGTCGGAGCATCGCCGGAGAACCTGACCGGCGGCATTTGGGTTCCGACGATCGGAGGGGCCGGGGGGTGTGCCCACATGATGTGAGATGGGTGCTGGTACTTGGCCCTTATATTGGCCCCGTATCCCTCATCAAACCTCGAGAACTCACACCCCCTTAAAGAGCATTTGAGATTTTACAGGTTTGCTGCCAGTAGCCATTAAAGTGTCTGAAATGGGGACACTTTTTTCAAATGGTCACAAAATCTTGTACACTTCGAGTTTTGAGCTGAATTTTTTGTGCATGCCAACAAAAATACAAGGATCACGTCTACCAAGTTTGGGGCCAAAACTCCTTTTGAAAAAATTTTAAAAAGTCCCGAACCGCAAAAATTTCAAAAATCGTGAAAAATAGAAAACGAGTCATCTTGCCATAAAACTTCACGTGAAGGCTTAAGGGACCATTGTATGAATTTACAAGCCATAAAAATGGCATTGGCATGCAAAAATATGAAGATGTGCCTAAACCCACCTACCACCCTCTCGATCCATGGCTTGCGCATCCCGTCTCTCTGGCCGGCGTAGTGCCCGCCCGCCCACCCGCCCGCTCGTTTCATCAGTTGGCTTAGGCATACGGAGTTCATTCCCAATCTAAGATCAGACCAGACCAAGGGTTGTGGCAGCAGGATTGGCAGCACGTAGAGGGGGACCCGGTCGATCCCTGGCTTGCGCATCCCGCCCCTCTGGCCGGCTGAGCGCCCGCACGCTTGTTTCATGGGTTGACTTAGGCATACAGAGTTCATTCTCAGTCTAAGCATACGGAGTTCATTCCCAATCTAAGATCGGACCGAACCAAGGGTTACGACAGCACATCCTGGGCTCGGGCATGTGCAGGTGCCGCATTTTTCTTCGTCGGGGCACCATCGCTGGAGCATCGCCGGAGAACCTGACCGACGGCATTGGGGTTCCAGCGATTGGGGGGCCGGGGGGGTTTGTGCGCACATAATGTGCGATGGGTGCTGGTACTTGGCCCTTATATTGGCCCCCTATCCCTCATCAAACCTCGAGAACTCACACCCCCTTAAAGAGCATTTGAGATTTTTCAGGTTTGCTACCAGTAGCAATTAAAGTGTCTGAAATGGGGACACCTTTTTCAAATGGTCACAAAGTCTTGTACACATCGAGTTTTTTGCTGAATTTTTTATGCATGCCAACAAAAATACAAGGATCATGTCTACCAAGCTTAGGGCCAAAACTCCCTCGAAAAAAATTTTAAAAAATCCCGAACGCCAAAAAGTTTCCAAAATCGTGAAAAACAGAAAACGAGTCGTCTTGCCATGAAACTTCACGTGAAGGCTTAAAGGACATTGTATGAATTTACAAGCCATAAAAATGGCATTGGTAGGAAGAAATATGAAGATGTACCTAAACCCACCTACCACCCAATCGATCCACGGCTTGCGCATCCCGTCTCTCTGGCCGACGTAGTGCCCGTCGACCCGCCCGCCCGCTCATTTTGTCGGTTGGCTTAGGCATACGGAGTTCATTCCAGTCTAAGATCAGACCGGACCAAGGGTTGTGGCAGCAGGACTGGCAGCACGCAGAGGGGGACCCGATCGATCCCTGGCTTGCGCATCCCGCCCCTCTGGCCGCTTGACGGCCGCACGCTCGTTTTGTGGGATGACTTAGGCATACAGAGTTCATTCCCAGTCTAAGCATACGGAGTTCATTCCCAGTCTAAGATCGGACCAGACCGAGGGTTGTGGTAGCACATGCTGGGCTCGGGCATGTGCTGGTGCCGCATTTTTCTTCGTCGGGGCACCATCGCCGGAGCATCGTCGGAGAACCTGACCGACGGCATTAGAGTTTCGGCGATCGGGGGTGGGGGGTGTGCGCACATGATGTGCAATGGGTGCTGGTACTTGGAACTTATATTGGCCCCCTGTCCCTCATCAAACCTTGAGAACTCACACCCCCTTAAAGAGCATTTGAGATTTTACAGGTTTGCTGCCAGTGGCCATTAAAGTGTTAGAATGGGGACACCTTTTTCAAATTGTCACAAAATATTGTACACTTCGAGTTTTTAGCTGAATTTTTTTTTTTGCATGCCAACAAAAATACAAGGATCACGTCTACCAAGTTTGGGGCCAAAATACCTTCCAAAAAAATTTTAAAAAATCCTGAACCACAAAAAGTTTTGAAAATCATGAAAAATAGAAAACGAGTCGTCTTGCCATGAAACATCACGTGAAGGCTTCAAGGACCATTGTTTGAATTTACAAGCCATAAAAATGGCATTGCCATGCAGTAATATGAAGATGTGCCAAAACCCTCCTACCACCCTATCGATTCACGGCTTGCGCATCCCGTCTCTCTGGTCGGTGTAGTGCCCGCCCGCCCGCCCATCTGCTCGTTTCATCGGTTGGCTTAGGCATATGGAGTTCATTCCCAGTCTAAGATCGGATCGAACCGAGCATTGTGGTAGCACATGCTGGGCTCGGGCATGTGCTGCTATCGTATTTTTCTTCATCGGGGCACCATCGTCGGAGCATCGTCGGAGAACTTGACAGACGGCATTGGGGTTCCGACGATCGGGGGGCCGGGGGGTGTGCGCACATGATGTGCAATGGGTGCTGGTACTTGGCCCTTATATTGGCCCCCTATCCCTCATCAAACCTCGAGAACTCACACCCCCTTAAAGAGCATTTGAGATTTTACAGGTTTACTGCCAGTAGCCTTTAAAGTGTCTGAAATGGGGACACTTTTTTCAAATGGACACAAAATCTTGTACACTTCGAGTTTTTACCTGAATTTTTTTGTGCATGCCAAAAAAAATACAAGGATCACGTCTACCAAGTTTGGGCATAAATGCCTTCCAACAAAATTTTAAAAAATCCTGAACCCTAAAAAGTTTTGAAAATCATGAAAAATAGATAACGAGTCGTCTTGCCATGAAGCTTCACGTGAAGGCTTAAGGGACCATTGTATGAATTTACAAGCCATAAAAATGGCATTGGCATGTAGAAATATGAAGATGTGCCTAAACCCACCTACCAGCCTATCGATCCACGACTTACGCATCCCGTCTCTCTGGCCGACGTAGTACCCACCCGCCCGCTCATTTAATCGGTTGGCTTAGGCAGACGGAGTTCATTCCCAGTCTAAGATTGGACCGGGCCGAGGGTTGCGGCAGCAGATCGGCAGCACGTGAAGGCTTAAGGGATCATTCCCAGTCTAAGATCAGACCAGATCGAGGGTTACAGTAGCAGGATCGGTAGCACGCAGAGGGGGACCCGGTCAATCCCGGCTTAACGCATCCCACCCTCTGGCCGGTTGAGCCCGCACGCTCGTTTCGTGGGTTGACTTAGGCATACGGAGTTCATTCCCAATCTAAGCATATGGAGTTCATTCCCAGTCTAATATCGGACCAGACCGAGGGCTACCGCAGCACATGCTGGACTCGGACATTTGCTGGTGTCACATTTTTCTTTATCGTGTCACCATCGTCGGAGCATCACCGGAGAACCTGACCGACGGCATTGAGGTTCCGACGATCGGGGGGGCCGGGGGGGTGTGCGCACATGATGTGCGATGGGTGCTGGTGCTTGACCCTTATATTGGCCCCTATCCCTAATCAAACCTCAAGAACTCACACCCCTTTAAAGAGCATTTGAGATTTTACAGGCTTGCTGCAAGTAGCCATTAAAGTGTCTGAAATGGGGACACTTTTTTCAAATGGTCACAAAATCTTGTACACTTCGAATTTTTAGCTTATTTTTTTTTGTGCATGCCAAAAAAATACAAGGATCATATCTACCAAGTTTGGGGCCAAAACTCTTTCCAAAAAAATTTAAAAAAATCCCGAACCGTAAAAACTTTCAAAAATCATGAAAAATAGAAAACGAGCCGTCTTGCCATGAAACTTCACGTGAAGGCTTAAGAGACCATTGTATGAATTTACAAGCCATAAAAATGGCATTGGCATGTAGAAATATGAAGATGTGCCTAAACCCACCTACCAGCCTATCGATTCACGGCTTGCGCATCCCTTCTCTCTGGCCGACGTAGTACACGCTCGCCCGTTTATTTCATCGGTTGGCTTAGGCATAGGAGTTCATTCCCAATCTAAGATTGGATCAGGCCGAGGGTTGTGGCAGCATGATCGACAGCACGCAGAGGTAGACCCGAATGATCCTCGGCTTGCGCATCTCGCCCCTCTGGCCGGCTGAGCACCCACACGCTCGTTTCGTGGGTTGACATAGGCATATGGAGTTCATTCCCATTCTAAGCGTACGAAGTTCATTCCCAGCCTAAGATCGGATGGGTCCGAGGGTTGTGGTAGCAGATGCTGGGCTCGATCATGTGCTGGTGCCGCATTTTTCTTCGCCGGGGCACCATCGCCGGAGCATCGCCGGAGAACCTGACCGATGGCATTAGGTTTTCGACAATCGGGGGGGCCTGGGGGGTGTGCACACATGATGTGCGATTGGTGCAGGTACTTGGCCCTTATATTGGCCCCTTATGCCTCATCAAACCTTGAGAACTCACATCCCCTTAAAGAGCATTTGAGATTTTACAGGTTTGCTGTCGGTAGCTGTTAAAGTGTCTAAAATGGGGATACTTTTTTCAAATGGTCACAAAATCTTGTACAGTTTGAGTTTTTAGCAGAATTTTTTTGTGCATACCAACAAAAATACAAGGATGACATCTACCAAGTTTGGGGCCAAAAATCCTTCCCAAAAAATTTTAAAAAATCCCGAACCGCAAAAAGCTTCAAAAATCGTGAAAAATAGAAAATGAGTCGTCTTGCCATGAAACTTCACGTGAAGGCTTAAAGGACCATTGTATGAATTTACAAGCCATAAAAATGGCATTGGCACACAGAAATTTGAAGATGTGCCTAAACCCACCTACCACCCTATCGATCCACAGCTTGTGCATCCCGTCTCTCTGGCCAGCGTAGTGCCTACCAGTCCGTCCGCCCGCTCGTTTCATCGGTTGGCTTAGGCATACGGAGTTCATTCTCAGTCTAAGATCAGATCGGATTGAGGGTTGCAGCAGCAGGATCGGCAGCACGCAGAGGCAGACCCGACCGATCCCTAGCTTACGCATCCCGCCCTCTGGCCGGCTGAGCACCCGCACGCTCGTTTCGTGGGTTGACATAGGCATATGGAGTTCATTCCCATTCTAAGCGTACGGAGTTCATTCCTAGCCTAAGATCGGATGGGTCTGAGGGTTACGGTAGCACATGCTGGGGCTCGAGCATGTGCTGGTGCCGCATTTTTCTTCGTCGGGGCACCATCGCCGGAGCATCGCCGGAGAACCTGATCGATGGCATTAGATTTTCGGTAATTGGGGGGGCCTGGGGGGTGTGCACACATGATGTGCGATGGGTGCAGGTACTTGGCCCTTATATTGGCCCCTTATGCCTCATCAAACCTTGAGAACTCACATCCCCTTAAAGAGCATTTGAGATTTTACAGGTTTGCTGTCGGTAGCTGTTAAAGTGTCTAAAATGGGGATACTTTTTTCAAATGGTCACAAAATCTTGTACAGTTCGAGTTTTTAGCAGAATTTTTTTGTGCATACCAACAAAAATACAAGGATGACATCTACCAAGTTTGGGGCCAAAAATCCTTCCCAAAAAATTTTAAAAAATCCTGAACCGCAGAAAGCTTCAAAAATCGTGAAAAATAGAAAATGAGTCGTCTTGCCATGAAACTTCACGTGAAGGCTTAAAGGACCATTGTATGAATTTACAAGCCATAAAAATGGCATTGGCATGCAGAAATTTGAAGATGTGCCTAAACCCACCTACCACCCTATCGATCCACAGCTTGTGCATCCCGTCTCTCTGGCCAGCGTAGTGCCTACCAGTCCGTCCGCCCGCTCGTTTCATCGGTTGGCTTAGGCATACGGAGTTCATTCTCAGTCTAAGATTGGACCGGACCGAGGGTTGTGGCAGCAGGATCGGTAGCACGTAGATGGGGACCTGGTCGATCCCCGGCTTGCGCATCCCGCCCCTCTGGCCGACAGAGCGCCTGCACGCTCGTTTCGTAGGTTGACGTAGGCATACGGAGTTCATTCCCAGTCTAAGCAAACGGAGTTCATTCCCAGTCTAAGATCAGATCGGACCGGACCGAGGGTTTCGATAGCATATGCTGGGCTCGAGCATGTGCGGGTGCCGCATTTTTCTTCACCAGGGCACCATCACCGGAGCATTATCGGAGAACCTGACCGATGGCATTAGGGTTCTGGCAATTGGGGGGGCCTGGGGGGGTGTGCGCACATGATGTACGATGGGTGAAGGTACTTGGCCCTTATATTGGCCTCCTATGCCTCATCAAACCTCGAGAACTCACATCCCCTTAAAGAGCATTTGACATTTTACAGGTTTGCTGCCGGTAGCCTTTAAAGTGTCTGAAAAGGGGACACTTTTTTCAAATGGTCACAAAATCTTGTACACTTCGAGTTTTTAGCTGAATTTTTTTATGCATGCCAAAAAAAATACAAGGATCACGTCTACCAGGTTTGGGCCAAAACGCCTTCCGAAAAAAATTTTAAAAAATCTCGAACCGCAAAAAGTTTCGAAAATCATGAAAAATAGAAAATGAGTCGTCTTGCTATGAAACTTCACGTGAAGGCTTAAAGGACCATTGTATGAATTTACAAACCACAAAAATGACATTGTCATGCAGAAATATGAAGATGTGCCTAAACCCACCTACCACCCTATTGATCCACAGGTTGCGCATCCTGCCTCTCTAGCCGACGTAGTGCCCACCCCCCTACCCGCCCGCTCGTTTCGTCGGTCGGCTTAGGCATATGGAGTTCATTCCCAGTCTAACATTGGACCAGACTGAGGGTTACGGTAGTAGGATCGACAGCACGTAGAGGAGGACCCGATCGATCCCCGGCTTACGCATCTCGCCCCTCTGGCTGGCTGAGCGCCCACACGCTCGTTTCGTGGGTTGACTTAGGCATATGGAGTTCATTCCCAGTCTAAGCATACGAAGTTCATTCCCAGTCTAATATCGGACCAGACCGAGGGTTATGGCAGCACATGCTGGGCTCGAGCATTTGCTGGTGTCGCATTTTTCTTCGTCGGGTCACCATCGTCAGAGCATCACCGGAGAACCTGACCGGTGGCATTGGGGTTCCGACGATCGGGGGGCCGGAGGGGGTGTGCGCACATGATGTGCGATGGGTGCTAGGCTTGGCCCTTTTATTGGCCCCCTATCCCTAATCAAACCTCGAGAACTCATACCCCCTTAAAGAGCATTTGAGATTTTACAGGTTTGCTGCTAGTAGCCATTAAAGTGTTTGAAATGGGGACACTTTTTTCAAATGGTCACAAAATCTTGTACACTTCGACTTTTTAGCTTAATGTTTTTGTGCATGCCAACAAAAATACAAGGATCACATGAAATGAGCCGTCTTGCCATGAAACTTCACGTGACGGCTTAAGGGACCATTGTATGAATTTACAAGCCATAGAAATGGCATTGGCATGCAGAAATATGAAGATGTGCCTAAACCCACCTACCACCCTATTGATCCATGGCTGGCGTATCTCGTCTCTCTGACCGGCATAGTACCCGCCCGTCTGCCCGCCCGCTTGTTTCGTCGGTTGGCTTAGGCATACAAAGTTCATTCCCAGTCTAAGATCAGATCGGATCAAGGTTTGCAACAGCAGGATCGGCAGCACGCAGAGGTAGACCCGACCGATCCCCAGATTGCGCATCCCACCCCTTTGGCCGGCTGAGTGCCTGCACGCTCATTTCGTGGGTTGACTTAGGCATACGGAGTTCATTCCCAGTCTAAGCATACGGAGTTCATTCCTAGTTTAAGATCGAACTGGACAGAGGGTTGCGGTTGGACATGCTAGGCTCGGGCATGTGCTGGTGCCGCATTTTTCTTCACCGGGGCACCATCATCAGAGAACCTGACCGGCGGCATTGGGGTTCCGATGATCGGGGGGGCCGGAAAGGGTGTGCATACATGATGTGTGATGGGTGCTGGTACTTGGCCCTTACATTGGCCCCCTATCCCTCTTCAAACCTTGAGAACTCACACCCCCTTAAAGAGCATTTGAGATTTTACAAGTTTGCTGCCAGTAGCCATTGAAGTGTCTGAAATGGGGACACTTTTTTCAAATGGTCATAAAATCTTGTAGACATCGAGGTTTTAGCTGAATTTTTTTGTGCATGCCAACAAAAATGCAATGATCACGTCTACCAAGTTTGGGACCAAAACACCTTCAAAAAAATTTTAAAAAATCTCGAACCGTAAAAAGATTTGAAAATCGTGAAAAATAGAAAACGAGTCCTCTTGCCATGAAACTTCACGTGAAGGCTTAAAGGACCATTGTATGAATTTACAAGCCATAAAAAAATGGCATTGGTATGTAAAAATATGAAGATGTGCCTAAACCCACCTACCACCCTATCGATCCATGGCTTGCGCATCACGTCTCTCTGGCCAGCGTAGTCCCCTCCCGCCCGCCTGCTCGTTTAATCGGTTGGCTTAGGCATACGGAGTTTATTCTCAGTCTAAGATCAGATCGGACTGAGGGTTGTGGCAGCAGGATTGGCAGCACACAGAGGGGGACCCGACCGATCCCCAGCTTGCGCATCCCGCCCTTCTAGCCGACTGAGCGCCCGCACGCTCGTTTCGTGGGTTGACTTAGGCATACGGAGTTCATTCCCAGTCTAAGATCGGACCGGATCGAGGGTTGCGGTAGCACATGCTAGGCTCGGGCATGTGCTGGTGCCGCATTTTTCTTCACCGGGGCACCATCGTCGGAGCATCATCAGAGAACTTGATCGACGACATTGGGGATCCGGTGATCGGGGGGGCCAGCGCGGTGTGCGCACATGATGTGCGATGGGTGCTGGTACTTGGCCCTTATATTGGGCCCCTATCCCTCATCAAACCTTGAGAACTCACACCCCCTTAAAGAGCATTTGAGATTTTACAGGTTTGCTGCCAGTAGCCACTAAAGTGTCTAAAATGGGGACACTTTTTTCAAATGGTCACAAAATCTTGTACACTTTGAGTTTGAAGATGAATTTTTTTTGCATGCCAACAAAAATACAGGGATCACGTCAACCAAGTTTGGGGCGAAATCTCCTTCAGAAAAAATTTAGAAAAATCTTGAACCGCAAAAGTTTTAAAAATCATGAAAAACAGAAAACGAGTCATCTTAACATGAAACTTCGCGTGAAGGCATAAGGGACCATTGTATGAATTTACAAGCCATAAAAATGGCATTGGCACACAGAAATGTGAAGATGTGCCTAAAGCCACCTACCACCCTATCGATCCACGGCTTGCGCGTCCCGTCTCTCTGGCTGGCGTAGTGCCCCCCGCCCGCCCGCTTATTTCGTCGGTTGGCTTAGGCATACGGAGTTCATTCCCAGTCTAAGATCGGACTGGACTGAGGGTTACAGTAGCACATACTGGGCCTGGGCATGTGCTGGTGCCACATTTTTCTCCGTCGGGGCACCATCGTCGGATCATCGTCGGAGAACTTGACCGGCGGCATTAAGGTTCCGACGATCGGGGGGGCGGGGGGATGTACGATGTGTGCAAGTACTTGGCTCTTATATTGGCCCCCTATCCCTCATCAAACCTCAAGAACTCACACCCCCTTAAAGAGCATTTGAGATTTTACAGGTTTGCTGCCAGTAGCCTTTAAAGTGTCTGAAATGGGGACACTTTTTTCAAATGGTCACAAAATCTTCTACACTTCGAGTTTTTAGCTAAATTTTTTTGTGCATGCGAAAAAAAAATACAAGGATCACGTCTACCAAGTTTGGGGCCAAAACACCTTTCGAAAAAATTTTAAAAAATCCCGAACGGTAAAAAGTTTCAAAAATCGTGAAAAATAGAAAACGAGTCATCTTGCCACGAAACTTCACGTGAAGGCTTAAGGGACCATTGTATGAATTTACAAGCCATGAAAATGGCATTGGCACATAGAAATATGGAGATGTGCCTCGACCCACCTACCATCGTATCGATCCACCGCTTGCGCATCCCGTCTCTCTGGCAGGCGTAGTGCCCACCCGCCCGCCTGCTTGTTTCATCGGTTGGCTTAGGCATATGGAGTTCATTCCCAGTCTAAGATTAGACCGGATTCAAGGTTGCAGCAGCAGGATTAGCAGCATGCAGAGTGGGACCCGATCGATCCTCGGCTTGCGTATCCCGCCCCTCTAGCTGGCTGAGCGCCCCCACGCTCGTTTCATGGGTTGACTTAGGCATACGGAGTTTATTCCCAGTCTAAGATCAGACCGAACTGAGGGTTACGATAGCACATGCTGGGCCCGGGCATGTGCTGGTGCCACATTTTTCTTCATCGGGGCACTTTCGTCGGAGCATCGCTGGAGAACCTGACCGACGACATTAGGGTTCCAGCGATCGGGGGGTAGGGGGTGTGCACACGTGATGTGTGATGGGTGCTGCTACTTGGCCCTTATATTGGCCCCGTATCCCTCATCAAACCTCTAGAACTCACACCCCCTTAAAGAGCATTTGAGATTTTACAACTTTGCTGCCAGTAGCCATTAAAGTGTCTGAAATGGGGACACTTTTTTCAAATGGTCACAAAATCTTGTACACTTTGAGTTTTTAGCTGAATTTTTTTGTGCAGGCCAACAAAAATACAATGATCGTGTCTACCAACTTTGGGGCCGAAACTCTTCCGAAAAAATTTTAAAAAATCCTGAACCGTAAAAAGTTTCGAAAATCATGAAAAATAGAAAACGAGTCATCTTGCCATGAAACTTCACGTGAAGGCTTAAGGGACCATTGTATGAATTTACAAGCCATGAAAATGGCATTGGCACACAGAAATATGGAGATGTGCCTTAACCCACCTACCACCCTATCGATCCTCGGCTTACGCATCCCGTTTCTCTAGCCGGCGTAGTGCCCGCCTGCCTACTTATTTCGTCGGTTGGCTTAGGCATATGGAGTTCATTCCCAGTCTAAGGTTAGACCAGACTGAGGGTTGCAGCAGTAGGATCGGTAGCACATAGAGGGGGACTCGATCGATCCCCAGCTTGCGTATCCCATCCCTCTGGCTAGCTGAGCGCCCGCACGCTCGTTTCATGGGTTGACTTAGGCATACGGAGTTCATTCCCAGTCTAAGCATGCGGAGTTCATTCCCAGTCTAAGCATGCGGAGTTCATTCCCAGTCTAAGATCAGACCAGACTGAGGGTTATGGCAGCACATGCTGGGCTCGGGCATGTGCTGGTGCCACATTTTTCTTCGTCAGGGCACCATCACCGGAGCATCGACGGAGAACCTGACCGACAACATTAGGGTTCCGATGATCGGGGGGGCTAGGGGGGTGTGCGCACATGATGTGTGATGGGTGCTGGTACTTGACCCTTATATTGGCCCCCTATCCCTCATCAAACCTCTAGAACTCACACCCCCTTAAAGAGCATTTGAGATTTTACAGGTTTGTTGCCAATAGCCATTAAAGTGTCTGAAATAGGGACACTTTTTTCACATGGTCACAAAATCTTGTACACTTCAAGTTTTTAGCTGAATTTTTTTGTGCATGCCAACAAAATACAAGGATCATGTCTACCAAGTTTGGGGCCAAAACTCCTCCCGAAAAAACTTTAAAAAATCATGAAACATAAAAAGTTTTGAAAATCGTGAAAAATAGCAAACAAGTTGTCTTGCCATGAAACTTAACGTGAAGGCTTAAGGGACCATTGTATGAATTTACAAGCCATAAAAATGGCATTGGCATGCAAAAATATGAAGATCTACCTAAACCCACCAACCTCCCTATCGATCCACGGCTTTCGCATCCCGTCTCTCTGGCAAGCGAAGTGCCCGCCCGCTCGCCTGCCCGCTCGTTCCGTCAGTTGGCTTAGGCATACAGAGTTCATTCCCAGTCTAAGATCAGACCAACAAAGGGTTACGGTAGCACGCAGAGGGGGACCCGACCGATCCCCAGCTGACACATGCCACCCCTCTGGTCGGCGGAGCACCCGCCCGCTCGTGTCGTTGGTTGACTTAGGCATACGGAGTTCATTCCCAGTCTAATCATACGGAGTTCATTCCCAATCTAAGATCAGACCAGATCGAGGGTTGCAGCAGCACATGCTGGGCTTGGGCATGTGCTGGTGCTGTATTTTTCTTCGTTGAGACACCATCGCCGGAGAACCTGACCGATGGCATTGGGGTTCCAGCGATCGGGGGGGTCGGGGGGGTGTGCGCACCTGATGTGCGATGGGTACTGGTACTTGGCCTTTATATTGGCCCCCTATCCCTCATCAAACCTCGAGAACTCAAACCCCCTTAAAGAGCATTTGAGATTTTACAGGTTTGCTGTCAGTAGCAATTAAAGTGTCTGAAATGGGGACACTTTTTTCAAATGGTCACAAAATGTTGTACAATTCAAGTTTTTAGCTGAAATTTTTTATGCATGCCAACAAAAATACAAGGATGACGGCTACCAAGTTTGGGGCCAAAACACCTTCCGAAAAAATTTTAAAAAATCTCAAACCGTAAAAAGTTTCAAAAATCGTGAAAAATAGAAAACGAGTCGTCTTGCCATGAAACTTCACGTGAAGGCTTAAGGGACAATTGTATGAATTTATAAGCCATAAAAATGGCATTTGCACGCAGAAATATGAAGATGTGCCTAAACCCACCTACCACCCTATCGATCCACGGCTTGCGCTTCCGTCTCTCTGGCCGGCGTAGTGCCAGCCCGCCCGCCCACCCACTCGTTTTGTCGGCTGGCTTAGGCATACGGAGTTCATTCCAGTCTACGATCAGATCGGATCGAGGGTTGTGGCAGCAGGATCGACAGACGCAGAGGGGTACCCAACTCTTTGGCCGGCTGAGCGCCCGCACGCTCGTTTCATGGGTTGACTTAGGCATACGGAGTTCATTCCCAGTCTAAGCATACGGAGTTCATTCCCAGTCTAAGATCAGACCAGACCGAGGGTTGTGACAGCACATGCTGTGCTCAAGCATGTGCTGGTGCCATATTTTTCTTCGTCGGGGCACCATCGTCGGAGAACCTGACCGACGGTATTGGGGTTCCGATGATCGGGGGGCGGGGGGGTGTGCGCACATGATGTGCGATGGGTGCGGGTACTTGGCCCTTATATTGGCCCCCTATCCCTCATCAAACCTCATGAACTCACACCCCATTAAAAAGCATTTGAGATTTTACAGGTTTGCTGCCAGTAGCCATTAAAGTGTCTAAAATGGGGACATTTTTTTCAAATGGTCACAAAATCTTGTACACTTCGAGTTTTTAGCTAAATTTTTTTGTGCATGCCAACAAAAATACAAAGATCACGTCTACCAAGTTTGGGGCCAAAACTCCTTCCAAAAAAGTTTTAAAAAATCCCGAACCTCAAAAATTTTTGAAAATCCTAAAAAATAGAAAATGAGTCGTGTTGCCACGAAACTTCACGTGAAGGCTTAAGGGACCATAGTATGAATTTAGAAGCCATAAAATTGGCATTGGCACACAGAAATATGAATGTGTGCCTAAACCCACCTACCACCCTATCGATCCAAGGCTTGCGCATCCCGTCTCTCTGGCCGACATAGTGCCCGCTCGCCCGTCTGCTCGTTTCGTCGGTTTATCTTAGGCATACAGAGTTCATTCCCTGTCTAAGATCAGACCAGACCGAGGGTTGTGGTAGCAGGATCGGCAGCACACAGAGAGGGACCCAGTCGATCCCCGACTTGCGTATCTCGCCCCTCAGACCGGCTGAGCGGCTGCACGCTTGTTTCGTGGGTTGACTTAGGGATACGGAGTTGATTCCCAGTCTAAGCATACGGAGTTCATTCCCAGTCTAAGGTCGGATCGGACCGAGGGTTGTGACAGTACATGCTGGGCTCGAGCATGTGCTGGTGCCGCATTTTTCAGCCCCGGGCACCATCACCGGAGCATCGTCAGAGAACCTGATCGACGGCATTGGGGTTTCGACGATCAGAGGGGCCGGGGGTGTGGCGCACATGATGTGCGATGGGTGCTGGCACTTGGCCTTATATTGGCCCCTAATCCCTCATCAAACCTCGAGAATCACACCCCTTAAAGAGCATTTGAGATTTTACAGGTTTGCTGCCAGTAGCCATTAAAGTGTCTGAAATGGGGACAATTTTTTCAAATGGTCACAATATCTTGTACACTTCGAGTTTTTAGCTGAATTTTTTTGTGCATGCCAAAAAAATACAAGGATCACATCTACCAAGCTTGGGGCCAAAACTCCTTCCAAAAGAATTTTAAAAAATCCCGAACCAGAAAAAGTTTTGAAAATCATGAAAAATAGAAAACGAGTCATCTTGCCATGAAACTTCACGTGAAGGCTTAAGGGATCGTTGTATGAATTTACAAGCCATAAAAATGGCATTGGCACGTAAAAATATGAAGATGTGCCTAAACCCACCTACCACCCTATCGATCCACGGCTTGCGCATCCCGCCTCTCTGGCCGACGTAGTGACTGCCCGCCCACCCGTTCGTTTCATCGTTTGGCTTTGGCATACAGAGTTCATTCCCAGTCTAAGATCAGATAGGACCGAGGGTTACGACAGTAAAATTGGCAGCACGCAGAGGGGGACCCGGTCGATCCCCGGCTTGCGCATCCCGCCCTTCTGGCCAGCTGAGCACCCGCTCGCTCGTTTCATGGGTTGACTTAGGCATACGGAGTTCATTCCCAGTCTAAGCATGCGGAGTTCGTTCCCAGTCTAAGATCAGACTGGATCGAGGGTTACGACAGCACATGCTAGGCTCGGGCATGTGCTGGTGCCGTATTTTTCTTCCTCGGGGCACCATCTTCGGAGCATCGTCGGAGAACCTTACCGGCTGCATTTGGGTTCGACATCGGGGGGGCCGGGGGAGGTGGCGCGCACATGATGTGTAATGGGTGCTGGTACTTGGGCCTTATACTGGCCACCTATCCCTCATCAAACCTCGAGAACTCACACCCCCTGAAAGAGTATTTGAGATTTTACAGGTTGCTGCCAGTAGCCATTAAAGTGCCTGAAATGGGGACATTTTTTTCAAATGGTCACAAAATCACGTCTACCAAGTTTGGGGCCAAAACTCCTTCCGAAAAAATTTTAAAAAGTTCCGAACTTCAAAAAGTTTCAAAAATCATGAAAAATAGAAAACGAGTCGTCTTGCCATGAAACTTCACGTGAAGGCTTAAGGGACCATCGTATGAATTTACAAGCCATAAAAATGGCATTGGCACCCAGAAATATGAAGATGTGCCTAAACCCACCTACCACCCTATCAATCCACGGCTTGTGCATCCCGTCTCTCTGGCCGACGTAGTGCCCACCCGCCCGCTTGTTTTATCAGTTGGCTTAAGCATACGGAGTTCATTCCCAGTCTAAGATCGGATCAGATCGAGGGTTGCGGCAACAGGATCGGCAGCACGTAAAAGGGGACCCGGCGGATCGCGGCTTGTGCATCTCGCCCCTCTGGCGGCTGAGCGCCCGCACGCTCATTTCGTGGGTTGACTTAGGCATATGGAGTTCATTCCCAGTCTAAGCATATGGAGTTCATTCACAGTCTAAGATCAGACCAGACTGAGGGTTGCAATAGCACATGCTGGGCTTGGGCATGTGCTGGTGCCACATTTTTCTTCGTCGGGGCACCATTAACGGAGCATCGCCGGAGAACCTGATCGGTGGCATTGGGGTTTCGACGATCGGGGGGGCCGGGGGGTGTGCACATGATGTGCGATGGGTGCTGGTACTTGGCCCTTATATTGGCCCCCTATCTCTCATCAAACCTCGAGAACTCACACCCCCTTAAAGAGCATTTGAGATTTTACAGGTTTCCTGCTAGTAGCCATTAAAGTGTCTGAAATCGGGACACTTTTTTCAAATGGTCACAAAATCTTGTACACTTCGAGTTTTTAGCTGAATTTTTTTGTGCTTGCCAAAAAAAATGCAAAGATCATGTCTACTAAGTTTGGGGCCAAAGGCCTTCCAAAAAAATTTTAAAAAATCCCGAACCGTAAAAAGTTTCAAAAATCGTGAAAAATAAAAAACAAGTCGTCTTGCCACGAAACTTCACGTGAAGGCTTAAGGGACTATTGTATGAATTTACAAGCCATAAAAATGACATTGGCATATAGAAATATAAAGATGTGCCTAAACCCACCTACCACCCTATCGATCCACGGCTTGCACATCCCGTCTCTCTGGCCGGCGTAGTGCCCGCCCGCACGCCTGACCGCTCATTTCGTCGGTTGGCTTAGGCATACGGAGTTCAATCCTAGTCTAAGATCAGACCAGACCGAGGGTTGTGACAGCAAGATCGGCAGCACGCAAAGGGGACCCGGCCGATCCGCGGCTTGCGCATCCCGCCCCTCTGCCCGACTGAGCGCCCGTACGCTCGTTTCGTGGGTTGACTTAGGCATATGGAGTTCATTCCCAGTCTAAGCATATGCAGTTCATTCACAGTCTAAGATTGGACCAGACCGAGGGTTGCAGCAGCACATGCTGGGCTTGGGCATGTGCTGGTGCCGCATTTTTCTTCGTCAGGGCACCATCAACGGAGCATCGCCGGAGAACCTGACTGGCGGCATTGGGGTTCCGGCGATCGGGGGGGCCGGGGGGTGCGCACATGATGTGCGATGGGTGCTGGTACTTGGCCCTTATATTGGACCCCTATCCCTCATCAAACCTCGAGAACTCACACCTCCCTTAAAGAGCATTTGAGATTTTACAGGTTTGCTGCCAGTAGCAATTAAAGTGTCTGAAATGGGGACACTTTTTTCAAATGGTCACAAAATCTTGTACACTTCGAGTTTTTAGCTGAATTTTTTTGTGCATACCAAAAAAAATACAAGGATCACGTCTACCAAGTTTGGGGCCAAAAATCCTTTCGAAAATATTTTAAAAAATCTTGAACCGTAAAAAGTTTTGAAAATCATGAAAAATAGAAAACGAGTCGTCTTGCCATGAAACTTCACGTGAAGGCTTAAGGGACCGTTGTATGAATTTACAAGCCATAAAAATGGCATTGGCATGCAGAAATATGAAGATGTACCTAAACCCACCTACCACCCTATCGATCCACGGCTTGCGCATCCCGTCTCTCTGGCCGACGTAATGCCTGCCCGCTCGTCCGCCCGCTTGTTTCGTCGGTTGGCTTAGCCATACAGAGTTCATTCCCAGTCTAAGATTGGACCAGAATGAGGGTTGCGGTTGCAGGATCAGCAGCATACAGAGGGTGACCCAACGGATCCGCGGCCTGCGCATCCCGCCCCTCTGGCCGGCTGAGCGCCCGCACGTTCGTTTCGTGGGTTGACTTAGGCCTATGGAGTTCATTCCCAGTCTAAGCATATGGAGTTCATTCCCAGTCTAAGATTGGATTGGACCGAGGATTGCGGCAGCACATGCTGGGCTTGGGGATGTGCTGGTGCCGCATTTTTCTTCGTCGGGGCACTATCACCGGAGCATCACCGGAGAACCTGACCGGTGGCATTAGGGTTTCGGTGATCGGGGGGTGCACACATTATGTGCGATGGGTGCTGGTACTTGGCCCTTATATTGGCCCCCTATCCCTCATCAAACCTCAAGAACTCACACCCCCTTAAAGAGCATTTGAGATTTTACAGGTTTGCTGCCAGTAGCCATTAAAGTGTCTGAAATAGGGACACTTTTTTCAAATGGTCACAAAATCTTGTACACTTCGAGTTTTTAGCTGAATTTTTTTGTGCTTGCCAACAAAAATGCAAGGATCATGTCTACTAAGTTTGGGGCCAAAACTCCTTCCGAAAAAATTTTAAAAAATCCCGAACCGCAAAAAGTTTCAAAAATCATGAAAAATAAAAAACAAGTCGTCTTGCCACAAAACTTCACGTGAAGGCTTAAGGGACCATTGTATGAATTTACAAGCCATAAAAATGGCATTGGCATGTAGAAATATAAAGATGTGCCTAAACCCACCTACCACCCTATCGATCCACGGCTTGCACATCCCGTCTCACTGGCCGGCATAGTGCCCACCCGACCGTTCGTTTCGTCGGTTGGCTTAGGCATACGAAGTTCATTCCCAGTCTAAGATCGGACCAGACTGAGGGTTGCAGCAGCATGATCGGTAGCACGTAGAGGGGGACCCGATCGATCCCCGGCTTGCACATCCCGCCCCTCTGGCCAGCTGAGCACCCGCACGCTTGTTTCGTGGTTGACTTAGGCATACGGAGTTCATTCCCAGTCTAAGCATACGGAGTTCATTCCCAGTCTAAGATCAGACCGGATCGAGGGTTGCAGCAGCACATGTTGGGCTCGGGCATGTACTGGTGCCGCATTTTTCTTTGCAGGGGCACCATCGCCGGAGCATCGTCGGAGAACCTGACCGGCGGCATTGGGTTTCCGGCGATCGGGGGGTCGAGGGGTGCGCACATGATGTGCGAGGGGTGCTGGTACTTGGCACTTATATTGGCCCCCTATCCCTCATCAAACCTCGAGAACTCACACCCCTTAAAGAGCATTTGAGATTTTACAGGTTTGCTGCCAGTAGCCATTAAAGTGTATGAAATGGGGACACTTTTTTCAAATGGTCACAAAATCTTGTACACTTCGAGTTTTTAGCTGAATTTTTTTGTGCATGCCAATAAAAATACAAGGATCACACCTACCATGTTTGGGGCCAAAAATCCTTCGTAAAAATTTTTAAAAAATCCCGAACCACAAAAAGTTTCCAAAATCGTGAAAAATAGAAAACGAGTCGTCTTGGCATGCAACTTCACGTGAAGGCTTAAGGGACCATTGTATGAAATTACAAGCCATAAAAATGGCATTGGCATGCAAAAATATGAAGATTTGCCTAAACCCACCTACCACCCTATCGATCCACGGCTTGCGCATCCCATCTCTCTGGCCGGTGTAGTGCCCGTCCGCTCGTTTCGTCGATTCGCTTAGGCGTACGGAGTTCATTCCTAGTCTAAGATCAGACCAGATTGAGGGTTGTGGTAGTAGGATCGGGAGCACACAGAGGGGGACCCTACCGATCCCGGCTTGCGCATCCCACCCCTCTGGCCGACTGAACGCCCGCACGCTCATTTTGTGCATTGACTTAGGCATACGGAGTCCATTCCCAGTCTAAGCATACGGAGTTCATTCCCAGTCTAAGATCAGACCGGACCGAGGGTTATGACAGCACTTGCTGGGCTCGGGCATGTCCTAGTGCCGTATTTTTCGTCACCGGGGCACCATCATCGGAGCATTGTCGGAGAACCTGACCGGCGGCTTTGGTGTTTCAGCGATCGGGGGGCCGGGAGGGGTGTGCGCACATGGGTTCTGGTACTTGGCCCTTGTATTGGCCCCCTATTACTTATCAAACCTCGAGAACTCACACCCCCTTAAAGAGCATTTGAGATTTTACAGGTTTGCTGCCAGTAGCTATTAAAGTGTCTGAAATGGGGACACTTTTTTCAAACGGTCACAAAATCTTGTAGACTTCGAGTTTATGGCTGAATTTTTTTTGCATGTCAAAAAAAATACAGGGATTACGTCTACCAAGTTTGGGGCCAATTCTCCTTCCAAAAAAATTTTAAAAAATCTCGAACCGCAAAAACTTTCGTAAATCATGAAAAATAGAAAATGAGTCGTCTTGTAATGAAAATTGACGTGAAGGCTTAAGGGACCATTGTATGAATTTACAAGCCATAAAAATTGCTTTCCGCATGTAAAAATATGAAGATGTGCCTAAACCCACCTACCACCCTATCGATCCACGGCTTGCGCATCCCGTCTCTCTGGCCGACGTAGTGCCCACCCGCCCGCCTGTTCGTTTCGTCGATTGGCATAGGCATACGGAGTTCATTCCCAGTCTAAGATAGGACCGAACCGAGGGTTGCAGCAGTAGGATCGGCAGCACGTAGAGGGGGACCCGATTGATCCCCGGCTTCCGCATCTCGCCCCTCTGGCCGGCTGAGCGCTCGCACGCTCGTTTCGTGGGTTGACTTAGGCATACGAAGTTCATTCCCAGTCTAAGCATACGGAGTTCATTCCCAGTCTAAGATCGGATCGGATCGAGGGTTGTGGCAGCACATGCTAGGCTCGGGCATGTGCTGGTGCCGCATTTTTCTTTGTCGGGGCACCATCATCGGAGAACTTGACCGGCGGCATTGGGGTTTCGACGATCGGGCAGGCCGGAGGGTGGTGTGCGCACATGATGTGCAATGGGTGCTGGTACTTGGCCCTTATATTGGCTGCCTATCTCTCATCAAACCTCGAGAACTCGCACCCCCTTAAAGAGCATTTGAGATTTTATAGGTTTGCTGCTAGTAGCCATTAAAGTGTCTGAAATGGGGACACTTTTTTCAAAAGGTCACAAAATCTTGTACACTTCAAGTTTTTAGCTGAATATTTTTATGCATGCCAACAAAAATACAAGGATCACGTCTACCAAGTTTGGGACCAAAAATCCTTCTGAAAAAATTTTAAAAAATCCCAAACCGTAAAAAGTTTCAAAAATTATGAAAAATAGAAAACGAGTCGTCTTGCCATGAAACTTCACGTGAAGGCTTAAGGGACCATTGTATGAATTTACAAGCCATAAAAATGGCATTGGCATGTTGAAATATGAAAATGTGCCTAAACCCACCTACCACCCTATCGATCCACGGCTTGCGCATCCCGTCTCTCTGGCCGACGTAGTGCCCGCACGTCTGCCCTCCCGGTCGTTTCGTCGGTTGGCTTAGGCATACGAAGTTTATTCCTAGTCTAAGATCAGACCGGACTGACGGTTGCGGCAACTAGATTGGTAGCACACAGAGGGGGACCCGACCGATCCCTGGCTTGTGCATCCCACCCCTCTGGCTGGCTGAACGCCCGCACGCTCGTTTCGTGGGTTGACTTAGGCATACGGAGTTCATTCCCAGTCTAAGCATACGGAGTTCATTCCCAGTCTAAGATCGGACCTGACCGTGGGTTGCGGCAGCCCATGCTGGGCTCGGGCATGTGCTGGTGCCGCCTTTTTCTTCGTCGGGGCACCATCGTCGGAGAACCTGACTAGCGGCATTGGGGTTCTGGCGATAGGGGGGCCGGGAGGGGGGTGTGCGCACATGATGTGCGATGTGTGCTGGTATTTGGCCCTTATATTGGCCCTCTATCCCTCATCAAACCTCGAGAACTCACACCCCTTTAAAGAGCATTTAATATTTTACAAGTTTGCTGCCAGTAGCTATTAAAGTATCTGAAATGGGGACACTTTTTCAAATGCTCATAAAATCTTGTACACTTCGAGTTTTTAGCTGAATTTTTTTGTGCATGCCAAGAAAAATAAAATGATCACGTCTACCAAGTTTTGGGCCAAAACTTTTTCGAAAAAATTTTAAAAAATCCTGAACCACAAAAAGTTTCAAAAATCATGAAAAATAAAAAACGAGTCATCATGGCATGAAACTTCACGTGAAGGCTTAAGGGACCATTGTATGAATTTACAAGCCATAAAAATGGCATTGGCACATAGAAATATGAAGATGTGCCTAAACCCACCTACCACCCTATCGATCCACGGCTTGTGCATCCCGTCTCTCTTGCCAGCGTAGTGCTCACCCATCCACCCGCCCGCTCGTTTCATCAGTTCACTTAGGCATACAGAGCTCATTCCCAGTCCAAGATCAGACCAGATCGAGGGTTGCAGCACCAGGATTGGCAGCAGGCAGAGAGGGACCCGACCAATCCCCTTCTTGCGAATCCCGCCCCTCTGGCCTGCTGAGCACCCGCACGCTCGTTTCGTGGCTTGACTTAGGCATACGAAGTTCATTCCCAGTCTAAGCATATGGAGTTCATTCCCAGTCTAAGATTGGTCTGGACCGAGGGTTGCGACAGCAAATCATGGGCTCGGGCATGTGCTGGTGCCACATTTTTATTCATCGGGTCACCATCGCCGGAGCATCACCGGAGAACCTGACCGGTTGCATTGGGTTTTCGACGATCGAGGGGGCCGGGGGGTGTGCGCACATGATGTGCAATGGGTGCTGGTACTTGGCCCTTATATTGGCCCCCTATCACTCATCAAACCCTGAGAACTCACACCCCCTTAAAGAGCATTTGAGATTTTACAGGTTTGCTACCAGTAGCCATTAAAGTGTTTGGAATGGGGATGCTTTTTTCAAATGGTCACAAAATCTTGTACACTTCGAGTTTTTGGCTGAATTGTTTTGTGCATGCCAACAAAAATACAAGGATCATGTCTACCAAGTTTGGGGCCAAAACTCCTTCCAAAAATGTTTTAAAAAAATCTCGGACCGTAAAAGGTTTCAAAAATTGTGAAAAATAGAAAACGAGTCGTCTTGTCATGAAACTTCACGTGAAGGCTTAAGGGACCATTGTATGAATTTACAAGCCGTAAAAATGGCATTGGCACATAGAAATATGAAGATGTGCCTAAACCCACCTACCACCCTATCGATCCACGGCTTGCGCATCCCATCTCTCTGGCCAGCGTGGTGCTCTTTCGCCCGCTCCTTTCATCGGTTGGCTTAGGCATACGGAGTTCATTCCTGGTCTAAGATCGAACCGGACCGAGGGTAGCCGTAGCAAGATCGGCAGCACGTAGATGAGGACCCGACCAATCCCTGGCTTGCGCATCCTGCCCCTCTGGCCGACTGAGCGCTCGCACGCTCATTTCTTAGGTTGACTTAGGTATACGGAGTTCATTCCAGTCTAAGCATACGGAGTTCATTCCCAGTCTAAGATCGGACCAGATCGAGGGTTGTCGTAGCACATGCTGGGCTCGGGCATGTGCTGGTGCCACATTTTCCTTCACCGGGGCACCATCGTCGGAGCATCGTCGGAGAACCTGACTGGCGGCATTGGGATTTCGGTGATCGGGGGGTCGAGGGGGTATGCGCACATGATGGGCGATGGGTGCTGGTACTTGGCCCGTATATTGGGCCCCTATCCCTCATCAAACCTCGAGAACTCACACCCTCTTAAAGAGCATTTGAGATTTTACAAGTTTGCTGCCATTAGACATTAAAGTGTCTGAAATGGGGACACTTTTTTCAAATGGTCACAAAATCTTGTACACTTCGAGTTTTTAGCTGAATTTCTTTGTGCATGCCAACAAAAATACAAGGATCATGTCTACCAAGTTTGGGGCCAAAACTCTTTCCGAAAAAATTTTAAAAAATCCCAAACCGTAAAAAGTTTTGAAAATCATGAAAAATAGAAAACGAGTCGTCTTGCCATGAAACTTCACGTGAAGGCTTAAGGGACCATTGTATGAATTTACAAGCCATAAAAATGGCATTGGCACGTAGAAATATGAAGATGTGCCTAAACCCACCTACCACCCTATCGATCCATGGCTTGCGTATCCAATCTCTCTAGCTGGCGTAGTGCCCGCCCGTCTGCCCGCTCGTTTCGTCGGTTGGCTTAGGCATACGGAGTTCATTCCTAGTCTAAGATCAGACCAGACTGAGGGTTGTGGCAGCAGGATCGACAACACTCAGAGGGGGACCCGGTCGATCCCCGACTTGCCCATCCCGCCCCTCCGACCGGTTGAGCACCTGCACGCTCGTTTCGTGAGTTGACTTAGGCATATGGAGTTCATTCCCAGTCTAAGATCGGACCGGATGGAGGGTTGTGGCAGCACATGCTGGGCTCGGGCATGTGCTGGTGTCGCATTTTTCTTCGTCAGGGCACCATCGTCGGAGCATCACCGGAGAACCTGACCGGCAGCATTGGGGTTCTAGAGATAGGGGTGGCCGGGGGGTGTGCGCATGATGTGCGATGGGTGCTGGTACTTGGCCCTTATATTGGCCCCCTATCCCTCATCAAACCTTAAGAACTCACACCCCCTTAAAGAGCATTTTAGATTTTACAGGTTTGCTGCCAGTAGCCATTAAAGTGTCTAAAATGGGGACACTTTTTTCAAATGGTCACAAAATCTTGTACACTTCAAGTTTTTTGCTGAATTTTTTTGTGCATGCTAACAAAAATACAAGGATCACGTCCACCAAGTTTGATGCGAAAACTCGTTCAGAAAAAATTTTAAAAAATCTCGAACTGCAAAAAGTTTTGAAAATCATGAAAAATAGAAAACGAGTCATCTTGCCATGAAACTTCACATGAAGGCTTAAGGGACCATTGTATGAATTTAAAAGCCATAAAAATGGCATTGGCATGCAGAAATATGAAGATGTGCCTAAACCCACCTACCACTCTATCGATCCACGGCTTGTGCATCCCGTCTCTCTGGCCGATGTAGTGCCCGCCCGCCTGCCCGCTCATTTCATCGGTTGGGTTAGGCATACGGAGTTCATTCCCAGTCTAAGATCAGACCGAAGTGAGGGTTGTGCCAACAGGATAGGCAGCACGTAGAGCGGGACCTGACCGATCCTCGGCTTGCGCATCTCGCCCCTCTGGTCGGCTGAGTGCCCGCACACTCGTTTCGCGGGTTGACTTAGGCATACGGTGTTCATTCCCAATCTAAGCATACGAAGTTCATTCCCAGTCTAAGATTGGACAGGATCGAGGGTTGCAGCAGCACATGCTGGGCTCGAGCATGTGCTGGTGCCGCATTTTTCTTCGTCGGAGCATCGGCGGAGAACCTGACCGACAGCATTAGGGTTTCGACGATCGGGGGGCCGGGGGGTGTACGCACATGATGTGCGATGGGTGCTGGTACTTGGCCCTTATATTGGCCCCCTATCCCTCATGAAAGCTCGAGAACTCACACCCCCTTAAAGAGCATTTGAGATTTTACAGGTTTGCTGCCAGTAGCCATTAAAGTGTTTGAAATGGGGACACTTTTTTCAAATGGTCAAAAAAATCTTGTGCACTTCGATTTTTTGGTGAATTTTTTTATGCATGCCAACAAAAATACAAGGATCACATCTACCAAGTTTGGGGCCAAAAATCCTTCCGAAAAAATTTTAAAAAATCATGAATCGCAAAAAGTTTTGAAAATCATGAAAAATAGAAAACGAGTCGTCTTGCCATGAAACTTCACGTGAAGGCTTAAGGGACCATTGTATGAATTTACAAGCCATAAAAATGGCATTGGCACGCACAAATATGAAGATGTGCCTAAACCCACCTACCACCCTATCGATCCACGGCTTGCGCATCTCGTCTCTCTGGCCAGCGTAGTGCCCGCCTGCCCGCCCGCCCGCTCGTTTCGTCGATTGGCTTAGGCATACGGAATTCATTCCCAGTCTAAGATCAGACCGGACTGAGGGTTGCGGTAGCAGGATCAACAGCACGCAGAGGGGGACCCGACCGATTCCCGGCTTGCGCATCCCGCCACTTTGGCCGGCTGAGCGCCCGCACGCCAGTTTCATGGGTTGACTTAGGCATACGGAGTTCATTCCTAGTCTAAGCATACAGAGTTCATTCCCGATCTAAAATTGGATCAGATCAAGGGTTGCGGCAGCGCATGCTAGGCTCGGGCATGTGCTGGTGTCGCATTTTTCTTCACCGAGGCACCATCATCGGAGCATCGTCGGAGAACCTGACCGATGACATTAGGGTTCCGACGATCGGGGGGGTCGGGGGGGTGTGCGCACATGATGTGCAATGGGTGCTGGTACTTGGCCCTTATATTGGCCCCCTATCTATCATCAAACCTCGAGAACTCACACCCCCTTAAAGAGCATTTGAGATTTACAGGTTTGCTGCCAGTAGCCATTAAAGTGTTTTTGGAATGGGGACACTTTTTTCAAATGGTCACAAAATCTTGTACACTTCGAGTTTTTAGCTGAATTTTTTTATGGATGCCAACAAAAATACAAGGATCATGTCTACAAAGTTTGGGGCCAAAACTCGTCCCGAAAAAATTTAAAAAAATCCTGAACTGCACAAAGTTTTGAAAACCGTGAAAAATAGAAAATGAGTCGTCTTGCCATGAAACTTCATGTGACGGCTTAAGGGACCATTGTATGCATTTACAAGCCATAAAAATGGCATTGACACACAGAAATATGAAGATGTGCCTAAACCCACCTACCACCCTATTGATCCACGGCTTGCGCATCCTGTCTCTCTGGCCGGCGTGGTGCCCGCCCGCCCGCTCGCTCGTTCGTTTCGTCGGTTGGCTTAGGCATACGGAGTTCATTCCCAGTCTAAGATCCGACCGGACTGAGGGTTGTGATACCAGGATCGGTAGCATGCAGAGGGGGAACCGACCGATCCCTGGCTTACGCATCCCGCTGCTTCTGACCGGTTGAGCGCCTGCACGCTCGTTTCGTGGGTTGACTTAGGCATACGGAGTTCATTCCCAGTCTAAGCATACGGAGTTCATTCCCAGTCTAAGATCAGACTGAACCGAGGGTTGCGGCAGCACATGCTGGGCTCGGGCATGTACTGATGCCGCATTTTTCTTCGTCGGGGCATAATTTTCGGAGCATCGCCGGAGAACCTGACCGACGGCAGTGGGGTTCCGACGATCGGAGGGGCCGGGGGGTGTGCGCACATGATGTGCGATGGGTGCTGGTACTTGGCCCTTATATTGGCCCCCTATCCCTCGTCAAACCTCAAGAACTCACACCGCCTTAAAGAGCATTTGAGATTTTACAGGTTTGCTGCCAGTAGCCAATAAAGTGTCTGAAATTGGCACACTTTTTTCAAATGGTCACAAAATCTTGTACACTTCGAGTTTTTAGCTGAATGTTTTTGTGCATGCCAACAAAAATACAAGGATCATGTCTACCAAGTTTGGGGCCAAAACTCCTTCCAAAAAAATTTTAAAAAATTCAGTACCACAAAAAGTTTCAAAAATCATGAAAAATAGAAAACGAGTCGTCTTGCCATGAAACTTCTTGTGAAGGCTTAAGGGACCATTGTATGAATTTACAAGCCATAAAAATGGCATTGGCACGCAGAAATATGAAGATGTGCCTAAACCCACCTACCACGCTATCGATCCACGGCTTGCGCATCTCGTCTCTCTGGCCAGCATAGTGCCCGCCTACCCGCCCGCTCGCTCGTTTCGTCGATTGGCTTAGGCATACGGAATTCATTCCCAGTCTAAGATCAGACCGGACTGAGGGTTGCGGTAGCAGGATCAACAGCACGCAGAAGGGGACCCGACCGATTCCCGGCTTGCGTATCCCGCCACTTTGGCCGGCTGAGCGCCCGCACGCCAGTTTCATGGGTTGACTTAGGCATACGGAGTTCATTCCTAGTCTAAGCATACAGAGTTCATTCCCGATCTAAAATTGGATCAGATCAAGGGTTGCGGCAGCGCATGCTAGGCTCGGGCATGTGCTGGTGTCGCATTTTTCTTCACCGAGGCACCATCATCGGAGCATCGTCGGAGAACCTGACCGATGACATTAGGGTTCCGACGATCGGGGGGGTCGGGGGGGTGTGCGCACATGATGTGCAATGGGTGCTGGTACTTGGCCCTTATATTGGCCCCCTATCTATCATCAAACCTCGAGAACTCACACCCCCTTAAAGAGCATTTGAGATTTTACAGGTTTGCTACCAGTAGCCATTAAAGTGTTTGAAATGGGGACACTTTTTTCAAATGGTCAAAAAAATCTTGTGCACTTCGATTTTTTGGATGAATTTTTTTATGCATGCCAACAAAAATACAGGGATCACATTTACCAAGTTTGGGGCCAAAAATCCTTCCGAAAAAATTTTAAAAAATCATGAATCGCAAAAAGTTTTGAAAATCATGAAAAATAGAAAACGAGTCGTCTTGCCATGAAACTTCACGTGAAGCCTTAAGGACCATTGTATGAATTTACAAGCCAAAAAAATGGATTGGCACGTAGAAATATGAAGATGTGCCTAAACCCACCTACCTACCAC
>NW_019167915.1:20053047-20079646 GCF_002303985.1 Durio zibethinus | reverse complement strand
CTTGCCATGAAACTTCACGTGAAGGCGTAAGGGACCATTGTATGAATTTGCAAGCCATAAAAATGGCATAAATATGTAGAAATATGAAGATATGCCTAAACCCACCCACGACCCTATCGATTCACGGCTTGCGTATCCCGTCTTTCTGGCCGACGTAGTGCCCGCCCGCCCGCTCGTTTCGTCGGTTGGCTTAGGCATACGGAGTTCATTCCCAGTCTACGATCGGCCGGACCAAGGGTGGCGGCAGCAGGATCGGCAGCACGCAGAGGGAGACTTGACCGATCCCCGGTTTGCGCATCCCGCCCCTCTGGCCGTTTGAGCACCCGTACGCTCGTTTCGTGGGTTGACTTAGGCATACAAAATTCATTCCCAGTCTAATCATGCGGAGTTCATTCCCAGTCTAAGATCGGACCAGACCGAGGGTTGCGGTAGCACATGCTTGACTCGGGCATGTGCTGGTGTCGTATTTTTCTTCACCGAGGCACCATCGTCGGAGCATCACCGAAGAATCAAACCGACGGCATTGGGGTTCCAACAATCGGGGGGGCCTGGAGGGGCCTACGCGTACATGATGTGTGGTGGGTGCTGGTACTTGGCCCATATATTGGCCTCCTATCCCTCATCAAACCTCGAGAACTCACACCCCTTAAAGAGCATTTGAGATTTTACAGGTTTGCTGCCTGTTGCCATTAAAGTGTCTAAAATTGGCACACTTTTTTCAAATGGTCACAAAATCTTGTACACTTCGCGTTTTTAGCTGAATTTTTTTGTGCATGCCAACAAAAATACAAGGATCACGTCTACCATGTTTGGGAACAAAATTCCTTTCGAAAAAATTTTAAAAAATCCCGAACCGTAAAATGTTTAAAAAATCATGAAAAATAGAAAACGAGTCGTCTTGCCATGAAACTTCACGTGAAGCCTTAAGGACCATTGTATGAATTTACAAGCCAAAAAAATGGGATTGGCACGTAGAAATATGAAGATGTGCCTAAACCCACCTACCACCCTATCTATCCACGGCTTGCGCATCCTGTCTCTCTAGCCGGAGTAGTGCCCGCCCGCCGCCCGTCCGCTCGTTTCGTCGGTTGGCTTAGGCATACGGAGTCCATTCCCAGTCTAAGATCAGGCTAGACCAAAGGTTGTGGCAGCAGGATCAGCAGCACGTAGAGGGGGACCCGACCGATCTTCGGCTTACGCATCCCGTCCTTTTAGCCGACTGAGAGCCCGCACGCTCATTTCGAGGGTTGGCGTAGTCATACGGAGTTCATTCCCAGTCTAAGCATACGAAGTTCATTCCCAGTCTAAGATCGAACTGGACCGAGGGTTACGGTAGCACATGCTGGGCTCGGGCTTGTGTTGGTGCCACATTTTTCTTTGTCGGGGCACCATCGTCGGAGCATCGTAGGAGAACCTGACCGACGGCATTGGGGTTCCGGCGATCGAGGGGGTCGGGGGGGTGTGCACACATGATGTGCGATGAGTGCTGGTACTTGGCCCTTATATTGGCCCCCTATCCCTCATCAAACCTTGAGAACTCACACCCCCTTAAAGAGCATTTGAGATTTTACAGGTTTGCTGCCAGTAGCCGTTAAATTATCTGAAATGGGGAGACTTTTTTCTAATGGCCACAAAATCTTGTACAATTTGAGTTTTTAGCTGAACATTTTTGTGCAAGCCAAAAAAAATACAAGGATCACGTCCACCAAGTTTGGGGCCAAAACTCCTTCCGAAAAAATTTTAAAAAATCCAGAACCACAAAAAGTTTTGAAAATCGTGAAAAATAGAAAATGAGTTGTCTTGCCACTAAACTTCACATGAAGGCTTAAGGGACCACTGTATGAATTTACAACCCATAAAAATGGCATTGGCACATAGAAATATGAAGATGTGCCTAAACCCACCTACCATCTTATCGATCTACGGCTTGCGCATCCCATCTCTATGGTCGGCATAGTACCCGCCCGCCCGCCCGCTCGTTCCATCTGTTGGCTTAGGCATACAGAGTTCATTCCCAGTCTAAGATCGGATCGGACTGAGGGTTACGGCAGCATGCAAAGGGGGACTCGGCCGATCCCTGCCTGGTGCATCCCGCCCATCTAGCTGGCTGAGTGCCCGCACGCTCGTTTCGTGGGTTGACTTAAGCATACGGAGTTTATTCCCAGTCTAAGGATACAGAGTTCATTCCCAGTCTAAGATCGGACATGACCGAGGGTTACGGCAGCACATGCTGGGCTCAGGCATGTTCTGGTGCCATATTTTTCTTCGTCCAGGCACCATCGTTGGAGCATCACCGGAGAACCTGACCGGTGGCATTGGGCTTTCGACGATTGGGGGGGCTGGGGGGTATGCGCACATGATGTGCGATGGGTGCTGGTACTTGGCCCTTATATTGGCCCCCTATCCCTCATCAAACCTCGAGAACTCACACTCCATTAAAGAGCATTTGAGATTTTACAGGTTTACTGCCAGTAGCCATTAAAGTGTCTGAAATGGGGACACCTTTTTCAAATGGTCACAAAATCTTGTACACTTCGAGTTTTTAGCTAAATTTTTTTGTGCATGACAAAAAAAATACAAGGATCACGTCTACCAAGTTTGGGTCCAAAACTCTTTCCGAAAGGATTTTAGAAAATCTCGAATCGTAAAAAGTTTTAAAAATCATGAAAAATAGAAAACGAGTCGTCTTGCCATGAAACTTCACGTCAAGGCTTAAGGGACCATTGTATGAATTTACAAGCCATAAAAATGGCATTGGCATGCAGGAATATAAAGATGTGCCTAATCCCACCTACCACCCTATCGATCCACGGCTTGCGCATCCCGTCTCTCTGGCCGGCGTAGTGCCCGCCCGCCCGCTCGCCCGCTTGTTTCGTCAGTTGGCTTAGGCATACGGAGTTCATTCCCAGTCTAAGATCAGACCAGACTGAGGATTATGGTAGCTGGATCGGCAGCACGTAGAGGGGACCCGACCGATCCCCGGCTTCTGCATCCCGCCCTTCTGGTCGGCTGAGCGCCCGCACACTCGTTTCGTGGGTTGACTTAGGCATACGGAGTTCATTCCCAGTCTAAGAACAGACCGGACCAAGGGTTGCGGCAGCACATGCTGGGCTCGAGCATGTGCTGGTGCCACATTTTCCTGCGTCGAGGCACCATCATCGGAGCATCGTCGGAGAACCTAACCGGCGGTATTGGGGTTCCGGCGATCGGGGGGGCCGGGGGGTGTGCGGACATGATGTGCGATGGGTGCTGGTACTTGGCTCTTATATTGGCCCTCTATCCCTCATCAAACCTCAAGAACTCACACCCCCTAAAAAAAACATTTGAGATTTTACAGGTTTGCTGCTAGTAGCCATTAAAGTGTCTAAAATGGGGACACTTTTTTCAAATGGTCACAAAATCTTGTACACTTCGATTTTTTAGCTGAATATTTTTGTGCATTCCAAAAAAAATACAAGGATCACAGCTACCAAGTTTGGGGCCAAAACTCCTTCCAAAAAAATTTTAAAAATCCCGAACCTCAAAAAGTTTCGAAAATCGTGAAAAGTAGAAAACGAGTCGTCTTGCCATGAAACTTCACGTGAAGGCTTAAGGGACCATTTTATGAATTTCCCAGCCATAAAAATGGTATTGGCATGCAAAAATATGAAGATGTGCCTAAACCCACCTACCACCCTATCGATCTACGGCTTGCCCATCCCATTTCTATGGCCGGCATAGTGCTCGCCCGCCCGCCGGCTCGTTCCATCTGTTGGCTTAGGCATACGGAGTTAATTCGCAGTCTAAGATCGGACCAGACAGAGGGTTGTGGCAGCACGCAGAGGGGGACTCGGCCGATCCCTGGCTGGTGCATCCCGGCCATCTGGCCGGCTGAGTGCCCGCACGCTCGTTTCGTGGGTTAACATAGGCATACGGAGTTCATTCCCAGTCTAAGGATGCGGAGTTCATTCCCAGTCTAAGATCGGACCGGACCGAGGGTTGTAGCAGCACATGCTGGGCTCAGGCATTTGCTGGTGCCATATTTTTCTTCATCCAGGCACCATCGCCGGAGCATCACCGGAGAACCTGACCGACGGCATTGGGGTTTCGGCGATCGGGGGGGCTGGAGGGTGTGCGCACATGATGTGCGATGGGTGCTGGAACTTGGCCCTTATGTTGGCCCCCTATCCCTTATCAAACCTCGAGAACTCACACCCCATTAAAGAGCATTTGAGATTTTACAGGTTTGCTGCCAGTAGCCATTAAAGTGTCTGAAATGGGGACACCTTTTTCAAATGGTCACAAAATCTTGTACACTTCGAGTTTTTAGCTGAATTTTTTTGTGCATGACAAAAAAAATACAAGGATCATGTCTACCAAGTTTAGGGCCAAAACTCCTTCCGAAAGGATTTTAGAAAATCCCGAACCGTAAAAAGTTTTAAAAATCATGAAAAATAGAAAACGAGTCGTCTTGCCATGAAACTTCACGTGAAGGCTTAAGGGACCATTGTATGAATTTACAAGCCATAAAAATGGCATTGGCATGCAAAAATATAAAGATATGCCTAATCCCACCTACCACCCTATCGATCCACGGCTTGCGCATCCAGTCTCTCTGGCCGGCGTAGTGCCCGCCCGCCCGCTCGCCTTCTCGTTTCGTCAGTTGGCTTAGGCATACGGAGTTCATTCCCAGTCTAAGATCAGACCAGACCGAGGATTATGGTAGCAGAATCAGCAGCACACAGAAGGGACCCGATCGATCCCCGGCTTGCGTATCCCGCCCCTCTGGCCGGCTGAGTGCTCGCACGCTCGTTTCGTGGGTTGACTTAAGCATACGGAGTTCATTCCCAGTCTAAGCATACAAAGTTCATTCCCAATATAAGAACAGATCGGACCGAGGGTTACGGCAGCACATGCTGGGCTCGAGCATGTGCTGGTGCCACATTTTTTTGCGTCAGGGCACCATCGTCGGAGCATCGTCGGAGAACCTGACCGGCGGCATTGGGGTTCCGGCGATCGGGGGGGCCGGGGGCTGTGCGCACATGATGTGCGATGGGTGCTAGTACTTGGCTCTTATATTGGCCCTCTATCCCTCATCAAACCTCGAGAACTCACACCCCCTAAAAAAGCATTTGAGATTTTACAGGTTTGCTGCCAGTAGCCATTAAAGTGTCTGGAATGGGGACACTTTTCTCAAATGTTCACAAAATCTTGTACACTTCGAGTTTTTAGCTGAATTTTTTTATGCATTCCAACAAAAATACAAGGATCATGGCTACCAAGTTTTAAAAAATCCTTTCGAAAAAATTTTAAAAAATCCTGAACCTCAAAAAGTTTCGAAAATCATGAAAAGTAGAAAACGAGTCGTCTTGCCATGAAACTTCACTTGAAGGCTTAAGGGACCATTATATGAATTTCCCAGCCAGAAAAATGGTATTGGCATGCAAAAATATAAAGATGTGCCTAAACCCACCTACCACCCTATCGATCCACGGCTTGCGCATCCCGTCTCTCTGGCCGACGTAGTGTCTGCCCGCCCGCCCGCCCGCTCGGTTCGTCGGTTGGCTTAGGCATACGGAGTTCATTCCCAGTCTAAGATCAGATCGGACCAATGGTTGTGGTAGCAAGATGGGTAGCACGCAAAAGGGGACCCAATGGATCCTCGGCTTACGTATCCCTGCCCTCTGGCCGGCTGAGCGCCTGTACGCTCGTTTCGTGGGTTGACTTAGGCATACGGAGTTCATTCCCAGTCTAAGCATACGGAGTTCATTCCCAGTCTAAGATTGGATCAGACCGAGGGTTGTGCCAGCACATACTGGGCTCGGGCATGTGCCGATGCCACATTTTTCTTCGTTGGGGCACCATCGTCGGAGCATCACCGGAGAACCTGACCGACGGCATTGGGGTTCCGACGATCGGGGGGCTGGGGGGGTGTGCGTACATGATGTGCGATGGGTGCTGGTACTTGGCCCTTATATTGGCCCCCTATCCCTCATCAAACCTCGAGAACTCACACCCCCTTAAAGAGCATTTGAGATTTTACAGGTTTGCTGCCTGTAGCCATTAAAGTGTCTGAAATGGGGACACTTTTTTCAAATGGTCACAAAATCTTGTACACGTCGACTTTTAAGCTGAATTTTTTTGTGCATGCCAGCAAAAATATAAGGATCACGTCTACCATGTTTGGGGCCAAAAATCCTTCCGAAAAAATTTAAAAAAATCCCAAACCTTAAAAAGTTTTAAAAATCATGAAAAATAGAAAACGAGTCGTCTTCCCATGAAACTTCACGTGAAGGCCTAAGGGACCATTGTACGAATTTACAAGCCATAAAAATGGCATTGGCACGTAGAAATATCAAGATGTACCTATACCCACCTACCACCCTATCGATCCACGGCTTGCGCATCCCGTCTCTCTGGCCGACGTAGTGTCCACCCGCCCGCCCGCCCGCTCGTTTCGTCGTTTGGCTTAGGCATACGAGTTCATTCCCAGTCTAAGATCAGACCAGACGAGTTTGGTAGCAAGATGGCAGCACGCAAGGGGACACCGACGATCCGGCTTGCGCATCCCGCCTCTGGCCGCTGAGCGCCCGCACGCTCGTTTCATGGGTGACTTAGGCAACAGGTTATTCCAGCTAAGCATACGGAGTTCATTCCCAGTCTGATCATCGGAGTGGTCATGCAGCACATGCTGGGCTCGGGCTGTGCTGGTGCCCATTTTCTTCGTCGGCACCATCCGGAGCATCCCGAGAACCTGACCGAGACATTGGTGAGACGGCGGTCGGGGGGGTTGCGCACATGATGTGCGATGGGTGCTGGTACTTGGCCCTCATATTGGCCCCCTATGCCTCATCAAACCTCGAAAACTCACACCCCCTAAAAGAACATTTGAGATTTTATAGGTTTGCTGCCAATAGCCATTAAAGTGTCTGAAATGGGGACACTTTTTTCAAATGGTCACAAAATCTTGAACACTTCGAGTTTTTACCTGAATTTCTTTGTGCATGCCAACAAAGATACAGGGATCACGTCTACCAAGTTTGGGGCCAAAACTCCTTCCGAAAAAATTCTAGAAAATCCCGAACCATAAAAAGTTTGGAAAATCTTGAAAAATAGAAAACGAGTCGTCTTGCCATGAAACTTCACGTGAAGGCTTAAGGGACCATTGTATGAATTTACAAGCCATAAAAATGGCATTGGCACATAGAAATATGAAGATGTGCCTAAACCCGCCTACTGCCCTATCGATCGACGGCTTGTGCATCTTGTCTCTCTAGCCGTCGTAGTGCCCGCCCGCCCATCCGTCCGCCGCCCGCTCGTTTAGTCGGTTGGCTTAGGCATACGGAGTTCATTCCCAGTCTAAGATCAGACCGAACCAAGGATTGTGGTAACAGGATCGGCAGCACATAAAAGGGGACTCGGCCGATCTTCGGCATGTGCATCCCGCCCCTCTGGTCAGCTGAGTGCCCGCACGCTCGTTTCGTGGGTTGACTTAGGCATACAGAGTTCATTCCCAGTTTAAGCATACGGAGTTCATTTCCAGTTTAAGATCTGGTCCGATCTTCTAAGATCAGACCAGACGGAGGGTTGCGGCAGCACATGCTGGTCTTGGGCATGTGCTGGTGCCGTATTTTTCTTCGTCGGGGCACCATCGTCGGAGCATCGTCGAAGAACCTGACCGACGGCATTGGGGTTCCAGCGATCGGGGGAGCCGGGGTGGGGTGTGCGCACATGATGTGCGATGGATGCTGGTACTTGATCCTTATATTGGCCCCCTATCCCTCATCAAACCTTGAGAACTCACAACCCCTTAAAGAGCATTTGAGATTTTACAGGTTTGCTCCCAGTAGCCATTAAATTGTCTGGAACGGGGACAATTTTTTCAAATGGTCACAAAATCTTGTACACTTCGATTTTTTAGCTGATTTTTTTATGCATGCCAACAAAAATACAAGGATAACGTGTACGAAGTTTGGGGCCAAAACACCTTCCAAAAAAATTTTAAAAAATCCCGAATCGCAAAAGGCTTCAAAAATCGTGAAAAATAGAAAACGAATCGTCTTGCAATGAAACTTCACGTGAAGGCTTAAGGGACCATTGTATGAATTTACAAGCCATAAAAATATCATTGGCACACAGAAATATAAAGATGTGCCTAAACCCACCTACCACCCTATAGATCCACGGCTTGCGCATCCCGTCTCTCTGGCCGACGTAGTGCCCGCACACCCGCTTGTTTCGTCGGTTGGCTTAGGCATACGGAGTTCATTCCCAGTCTAAGATTAGACCGATCAAAGTGTTGTGGCAGCAGGATCAGCAGCACGTAGAGGGGGACCCGGCCGATCCCCGACTTGCGCATCCCGCCCCTCTGGCCGGCTGAGCGCCCGCACCCTCGTTTTGTGGGTTGACTTAGGCATACGAAGTTCATTCCCAGTCAGAGATCGGACCAGACCGAAGGTTGCGGCAGCAGATGCTAGGCTCGGGCATGTGGTGGTGCCACATTTTTCTTCGTCGGGGCACCATCGTCGGAGCATCGCCAGAGAACCTGACCGATGGCATTGGGGTTCCGACGATCGGGGGGGCCGAGGGGGTGTGTGCACAGGATGTGCAATGGGTGCTGGTACTTGGCCCTTATATTGGCCCCCTATCCCTCATCAAACCTCCAAAACTCACACCCCTTTAAAGAGCATTTGAGATTTTACAGGTTTGCTGCCAATAGCCATTAAAGTGTCTGAAATGGGGACACTTTTTTCAAATGGTCACAAAATCTTGTACACTTCAAGTTTTTAGCTGAATGTTTTTGTGCATGCCAACAAAAATGCAAGGATCACGTCTACCAAGTTTGGGGCCAAAATTCCTTCCGAAAAAATTTAAAAAAATCTCAAACCGTAAAATGTTTCAAAAATCATGAAAAATAGAAAACGAGTTGTCTTGCCATCAAACTTCAGGTGAAGGCTTAAGGGACCATTGTATGAATTTACAAGCCATAAAAATGGTATTGGCATGTAAAAATATGAAGAGGTGCCTAAACCCACCTACCAACCTATCGATCCATGGCTTTCGCATCCCGTCTCTATGGCCGGCGTAGTGCCCGCCTGCTCGTTTCGTCGGTTGGCTTAGGCATATGGAGTTCATTCCTAGTCTAAGATCGGACCAGACTGATGGTTGCGGTAGCAAGATGGGCAGCACGCAAAGGGGGAGCCGACCGATCCCCGGCTTGCGCATCCCGCCCCTCTGGTGACTGAGCGCCCGCACGTTCGTTTCGTGGGTTGACTTATGCATACGGAGTTCATTCCCAGTCTAAGCATACGAAGTTCATTCCCAATCTAAGATCAGACCGGGCCAAGGGTTGCAGCAGCACATGCTAGGCTCGGGCATGTGCTGGAGCCGCATTTTTCTTCGTCGGGGCACCATCGTCGGAGCATCATCGGAGAACCTAACCGGCAGCATTGCGGTTCCGGCGGTTAGGGGGTCAGGGGGTGTGCGCACATGATGTGCGATGGCTGCTGGCACTTGGCCCTTATATTGGCCCCCTATCCCTCATCAAACCTCAAGAACTCACACCCCCTAAAAGAGCATTTGAGATTTTACAGGTTTGCTGCCAGTAGCCATTAAAGTGTTTGAAATGGGGACACTTTTTTCAAATGGTCACAAAATCTTGTACACTTCGAGTTTTTAGCTGAATTTTTTTTTGCATGCCAACAAAAATACAAGGATCACGTATACCAAGTTTGGGGCCAAAACTCCTTCCGAAAAAATTTTAAAAAAAATCCCGAACCGTAAAAAGTTTTGAAAGTCGTGAAAAATAGAAAACGAGTCGTCTTGCCATGAAACTTAACGTCAAGGCTTAAGGGACCGTTGTATGAATGTACAAGCCATAAAAATGGCATTGGCATGCAGAAATATGAAGACGTGCCTAAACCCACCTACCACCCTATCGATCCACGGTTTGCGCATCCCATCTCTCTGGCCCGCGTAGTGCCCGCCTGCCTGCCCGCCCGCCCGCTCGTTTCATCGATTGGCTTAGGCATACGGAGTTCATTCCCAGTCTAAGATTAGACCGATCTGAGTGTTGTGGCAACAGGATCAGCGGCACGCAGAGGGGGACCCGACCGATCCCCGGCTTGCGCATCCCACCCCTCTGGCCGACTGAGCCCCGTACCCTCGTTTTGTGGGTTTACTTAGGCAAACGGAGTTCATTCCCAGTCTAAGATTGGACCGGACCGAGGGTTGCGGTAGTAGATGCTAGGCTCGGGCATGTGGTGGTGCCACATTTTTCTTCGTCGGGGCACCATCACCAGAGAACCTAACCGACGGCATTAGGGTTCCGGCAATCGGGGGGCTGAGGGGGTGTGCGCACAAGATGTGCGATGGGTGCTGGTACTTGGCCCTTATATTGGCCCCCTATCCCTCATCAAACCTCCAAAACTCACACCCCCTTAAAGAGCATTTGAGATTTTACAGGTTTGCTGCCAATAGCCATTAAAGTGTTTGAAATGGGGACACTTTTTTCAAATGGTCACAAAATCTTGTACACTTCGAGTTTTTAGCTGAATGTTTTTGTGCATGCCAAAAAAAATACAAGGATCACATCTACCAAGTTTGGGGCTGAAAATCCTTCCGAAAAAATTTTAAAAAATCCCAAACCGTAAAAAGTTTCAAAAATCATGAAAATTAGAAAACGAGTCGTCTTGCCATGAAACTTCACGTGAAGGCTTAAGGGACCACTGTATGAATTTACAAGCCATAAAAATGGTATTGGCATGTAAAATTACGAAGAGGTGCCTAAACCCACCTACCAGCCTATCGATCCACGGCTTGCGCATCCCGTCTCTCTGATCGGCGTAGTGCCTGCCCGCTCATTTCGTCGGTTGGCTTAGGCATACGGAGTTCATTCCCAGTCTAAGATCGGATCGGACTGAGAGTTTAGCCAGCAAGATGGGCAGCACGCAAAAGGGGACCCGACCGAACCCCGGTTTGCGCATCCCGCCCCTCTGGTGACTGAGCGCCCACACGCTCATTTCGTGGGGTGACTTACGTATACGGAGTTCATTCCCCGTCAAAGCATATGAAGTTCATTCCCAGTCTAAGATTGGACCGTACCGAGGGTTACGGTAGCACATGCTGGGCTCGGGCATGTGCTGGAGCCGCATTTTTCTTCGTCGGGGCACCATCGCCAGAGCATCACCGGAGAACCTGACCGACGAAATTTGGGTTCCGACGATCGGGCGGGCTGGGGGGGTGTGCTCACATGATGTGCGATGGGTGCTGGTACTTGGCCTTTATATTGGGCCCCTATCCCTCATCAAACCTCGAGAACTCAAACCCCCTAAAAGAGCATTTGAGATTTTATAGGTTTGCTGCCAGTAGCCATTAAAGTGTTTGAAATGAGGACACTTTTTTCAAATGGTCACAAAATCTTGTACACTTTGAGTTTTTAGCTAAATTTTTTTGTGCATGCCAACAAAAATACAAGGATCACGTCTACCAAGTTTGGGGCAAAACTCCTTCTGAAAAAATTTTAGAAAAACCCGAACCGTAGACAGTTTTGAAAGTCGTGAAAAATATAAAACGAGTCGTCTTGCCATGAAACTTAACATCAAGGCTTAAGGGACCATTGTATGAATTTACAAGCCATAAAAATGGCATTGGCACATAGAAATATGAAGATGTGCCTAAACCTACCTACCACCCTATCGATCCACAGCTTGCGCATCCCGTCTCTCTAGCCCGCGTAGTGCCCACCCGCCTGCCCGCCCGCTCGTTACGTCGGTTGGCTTAGGCATACGGAGTTCATTCCCAGTCTAAGATCAAACTGGACTGAGGGTTGTGGCAGCAGGATCGGCAGCACGTAGAGGAGGACCCGATCGATCCCCGGCTTGCGCATCCCACCCCTCTAGCCGGCTGAGTGCGCACACGTTCTTTTCGTGGGCCGACTTAGGCATACGGAGTTCATTCCCAGTCTAAGATTGGACCGGATCGAGGGTTGCGGTAGCACATGCTGGGCTCGGGTGTGATGGGTGCTGGTACTTGGCCCTTATATTGGCCCTCTATCCCTCATCAAACCTTGAGAACTCACACCCCCTTAAAGAGCATTTGAGATTTTACAGGTTTGCTGCCAGTAGCCCTTAAAGTGTATGAAATGGGGACACTTTTTTAAAACGATCACGAAATCTTGTACACTTTGAGTTTTTAGCTGAATTGTTTTGTACATGCCAACAAAAATACAAGGATCACGTGCACCAAGTTTGGGGCCGAAACTCCTTCAAAAAAAATTTTAAAAAATCCAGAACCTTAAAAATATTTGAAAATCGTGAAAAATAGAAAACGAGTTGTCTTGCCATGAAACTTCACGTGAAGGCTTAAGGGACCATTGTACGAATTTTCAAGCAATAAAAATAGCATTGGCACATAGAAATATGAAGCTGTGCCTAAACCCACCTACCACCCTATCGATCCACAGCTTGTGCATCCCGTCTCACTGGCCGGCGTAGTGCCCGCCCATCCGTTTATTTCGTCGGTTGGCTTAGGCATAGGGAGTTCATTCCCAGTCTAAGATCAGACTGGATCGAGGGTTGTAGCAACAGGATTGGCAGCACGTAGAGGGGTGACCCGATCGATCCCGGGTTACGCATCCTGCCCTTCTGGTCGGCTGAACGCCCGTACGCTCGTTTCGTGGGTTGACTTAGGCATACGGAGTTCATTCCCAGTCTAAGCATAGGAGTTCATTCCCAGTCTAAGATCGGACCGGACCGAGGGTTGTGGCAGCACATGCTGGGCTCGGGCATGTGCTGGTGCCGTATTTTTCTTCGTCGGGGCACCATCGTCGGAGCATCGTCGGAGAACTTGACCGGCGACATTGGGGTTCCAGTGATCGGGGGGGCCGGGGGGTTGTGCGCACATGATGTGCCATATGTGCTGGTACTTGGCCCTTATATTGGCCGCCTATCCCTCATCAAACCTTGAGAACTCACACCCCCTTAAAGAGCATTTGAAATTTTACAGGTTCGCTGCTAGTAGCCATTAAAGTGTCAGAAATGGGGACACTTTTTTCAAATGGTCACAAAATCTTGTACACTTCGAGTTTTTTGCTGAATATTTTTTTGCATGCCAACAAAAATACAAGGATCATGCCTACCAAGTTTAGGGGCAAAACTGCTTCTGAAAAAAGTCTAAAAAATCCCGAACCGCAAAAAGTTTTGAAAATCATGAAAAATAGAAAACAAGTCGTCTTGCCATGTAACTTCACATGAAGGCTTAAGGGACCATTGTTTGAATTTACAGGCCATAAAAATGGTATTGGTATGCAGAAATATTAAGATGTGCCTAAACCCACCTATCACCCTATCGATCCACGGCTTGCGTATCCCGTCTCTCTGGCCGGCGTAGTGCCTGCCCGCTCGCCCGCTCGCTCGTTTCATTGGTTGGCTTAGGCATACGGAGTTCATTCCCAGTCTAAGATCAGACCGGACCGAAGGTTACGGCAGCAGGATCAACAGCATGCAGAGGGGGAACACGATCGATCCCTAGTTTGCGCATCCCGCCGCTTTGGCCGGCTGAGCGCCCGTACGGTCATTTCGTGGGTTAACTTAGGCATACGGAGTTCATTCCCAGTCTAAGCATACGAAGTTCATTCCCAGTCTAAGATCGGACTGGACCCAGGGTTGTGGCAGCGCATGCTGGGCTCAGGCATGTGCTGGTGTCGTATTGTTCTTCGTCGGGGCACCATCGTTGGAGAACCTGACCGGCGGTATTGGGGTTCCAACGATCTGGAGGGCTGGGGGTGTGCGCACATGATGTGCGATGAGTGCTGGTACTTGGCCCTTATATTGACCCCCTATCCCTCATCAAACCTCGAGAACTCACCCCCCCTTAAAGACTATTTGAGATTTTACAGGTTCCCCGCCAGTAGCCATTAAAGTGTCTGAAATGGGGACACGTTTTTCAAATGGTCACAAAATCTTGTACACTTTGATTTTTTAGCTGAATTTTTTTGTGCAAGCCAACAAAAATGAAAGGATCACGTCTACCAAGTTTGGGTTCAAAATTCCTTCCGAAAAAATTTTAAAAAATCCCGAACCATAAAAAGTTTTGAAAATCGTGAAAAATAGAAAACGAGTCGTCTTGCCATGAAACTTCACGTGAAGGCTTAAGGGACCATTGTATGAATTTACAAGCCATAAAAATGGCTTGGCATGCAGAAATTTGAAGATGTGCCTAAACCCACCTACCACCCTATCGATCCACGGCTTACGCATCCCGTCTCTCTAGTCGGCGCGTGCCCGCCCGCCCACCAGCTCGTTTCGTCGGTTGGCTTAGGCATTCCGAGTTCATTCCCTGTCTAAGATTAAACCGAAATGAGGGTTGTGGCAGCAGGATCGACAGCACGTAGAGGGCGACCCGATCGATCCCCAGCTCGCGCATCCCGCCCCTCTGGCCGGTTGAGTGCCCATACGCTCGTTTCGTGGGTTGACTTAGGCATACGGAGTTCATTCCTAGTCTAAGGATATGGAGTTCATTCCCAGTCTAAGATCGGATCAGATCGAGGGTTACGGCCGCACATGCTGGGCTCGAGCATGTTCCGGTGCCGTATTTTTCTTTGTCAGGGCACCATTGCCGGAGCATCGTCGGAGAACTTGACCGGTGGCATTGGGGTTTCGACGATCGGAGGGGGCCAGGGGGTGTGCGCACATGATGTGCGATGGGTGCTAGTACTTGGCCCTTATATTGGCCCCCTATCCTTCATCAAACCTTGGAAACTCACACCCCCTTAAAAAGCATTTGAGATTTTACAGGTTTGCTGCCAGTAGCCATTAAAGTGTCTGAAATGGGGACACTTTTTTCAAATGGTCACAAAATCTTGTACACTTTGAGTTTTTAGCTGAATCTTTTTGTGCATGCCAAAAAAAAATACAAGGATCACGCCCCCAAGTTTGGGGACAAAACTCCTACCGAAAAAATTTTAAAAAATCTCGAACCGTAAAAAGTTTTGAAAATCGTGAAAAATAGAAAACGAGTCGTCTTGCCAAGAAACTTCACGTGAAGGCTTAAGGGACCATAGTATGAATTTACAAGCCATCAAAATGGCATTGGCATGCAGAAATATGAAGATGTGCCTAAACCCACCTACCACCCTATCGATCCACGGCTTGCGCAACCCGTCTCTCTGGCCGGCGCAGTGCCCGCCCGCCCACTCGTTTCGTCAGTTGGTTTAGGCATACGGAGTTCATTCCCAGTATAAGATGAGACTAGACCAAGGGTTGCAACAGCAAGATTGGTAGCACAAAGAGGGGGACCCGACCGATCCCCGACTTGCGCATCCTGCCCCTCTGGCCGGCTGAGCGCCTGCACACTCGTTTCGTGGGTTGACTTAGGGATACGGAGTTCATTCCCAGTCTAAGATCGTACCGGACTGAAGGTTACTGCAGCACACACTGGGCTCGGGCATGTGCTGGTGCCGCAATTTGCTTCACCGGGGCACCATCGTCGGAGCATCACCGGAGAACCTGACCGGCGGCATTGGGGTTCCGGCGATGGGGGGTCGAGGGCGGGGGGTGTGCGCACATGATGTGCGATGGGTGCTGGTACTTGGCCCTTATATTGGCCCCCTATCCCTTATCAAACCTCAAGAACTCACACCCCCTTAAAGAGCATTTGAGATTTTACAGGTTTGCTGCCAGTAGCCATTAAAGTGTCTGAAATGGGGACACTTTTTTCAAATGGTCACAAAATCTTGTACACTTCGAGTTTTTAAATTAATTTTTTTGCGCATACCAACAAAAATACAAGGATTACGTCTAAGTTTGGGGCCAAAACTCCTTTCGAAAAAATTTTAAAAAATCTCGAACCGTAAAAAGTTTCAAAAATCGTGAAAAATAGAAAACGAGTCATCTTGCCATGAAACTTCATGTGAAGGCTTAAGGGACGATTCTATGAATTTACAACCATAAAAATGCATTGGCACACAGAAATATGAAGATATGCCGAAACCCACCTACCACCCAATCAATCCACGGCTTGCGCATCCCATCTCTCTTACCGGCGTAGTGCCTGCCCGCTGGTTTCATCGGTTGGCTTAGAAATACGGAGTTCATTCCAGTCTAAGATCAGACCAGATCGAGGGTTATGACAGTAGGATCGATAGCACACAAAGGGGGACCCGGCTGATCCCCGACTTACGCATTTCGCCCCTCTGGCCAGCTGAACGCCCGCACGCTCATTTCATGGGTTGACTTGGGCATACGGAGTTCATTCCTAGTCTAAGCACACGGAGTTCATTCCCAGTCTAAGATCGGATCAGATCGAGGGTTGCGGCAGCACATGCTGGGCTCGGGCATGTGCTGGTGCTATATTTTTCTTCATCGGGGCACCATCACCGGAGCATCATCGGAGCATCACCGGAGAACCTGACCGGTGGCATTGGGGTTCCGGCGATCAGGGGGCCAGGGGGTGTGCACACATGATGTGCGATGGGTGCTAGTACTTGGCCCTTATATTGGCCCCCTATCCCTCATCAAACCTCAAGAACTCACACACCCTTAAAGAGCATTTGAGATTTTACAGGTTTGCTGCCAGTAGCCATTAAAGTGTCTGAAATGGGGACACTTTTTTCAAATGGTCACAAAATCTTGTACACTTCGAGTTTTTAAATGAATTTTTTTGCGCATACCAACAAAAATACAAGGATTATGTCTAAGTTTGGGGCCAAAACTCCTTTCGAAAAAATTTTAAAAAATCCCGAACCGTAAAAAGTTTCAAAAATCGTGAAAAATAGAAAACGAGTCGTCTTTCCATGAAACTTCACGTGATGGCTTAAGGGACCGTTGTATGAATTTACAGGCCATAAAAAGGGCATTGGCATGCAGAAATATGAAGATGTGCCTAAACCCACTGACCACCCTATCGATCCAAGGCTTGCGCATCACGTCTCTCTAGTCGGCGTAGTGCCTGCCCGCCCGTCCGCTCGTTTCGTCGGTTGGCTTAGGCATAGGGAGTTCATTCCCAGTCTAAGATTGGACCGGACCGAGGGTTACGGCAGCACGTAGAGGGGGACCCGATCGATCCCTGGCTTGCGTATCCCACCCCTCTGGCCGGCTGAGCGCCCGCACGTTCATTTTGTGGGTAGACTTAGGCATACGGAGTTCATTCCCATTCTAAGCATACAGAGTTCATTCCCAGTCTAAGATCGAATCGGACCGAGGGTTGCAGTAGCACATACTGGGCTTGGGCATGTGCTGGTGCCGCAATTTTCTTCATCGAGGCACCATCGCCGGAGCATCGTCAGAGAACCTGACCGGCGGCATTGGGGTTCCGGCGATCGAAGGGGCCAGGGGGGGTGTGCGCACATGATGTGCGATGGGCACTGGTACTTGGCCCTTATATTGGCCCCCTATCCCTCATCAAACCTCGAGAACTCACACCCCCTTAAAGAGCATTTGAGATTTTACAGGTTTGCTGCCAGTAGTCATTAAAGTGTCTGAAATGGGGACAAATTTTTCAAATGGTCACAAAATCTTGTAGACTTTGAGTTTTTAGCTGAATTTTTTTATGCAAGCCAAAAAAAGTACAAGGATCACGTCTACCAGGTTTGGGACCAAAACCCCTTTCAAAAATATTTTAAAAAATCCCGAACCGCAAAGAGTTTTGAAAATCATGAAAAATAGAAAATGAGTCGTCTTGCCATGAAACTTCACGTGAAGGCTTAAGGGACCATTGTATGAATTTACAAGCCATGAAATTGGCATTGGCATGCAGAAATATGAAGATGTGCCTAAACCCACCTACCACCCTATCGATCCACGGCTTGCGCATCCCGTTTCTCTGGCCGACGTAGTGCCCGCCTGTCCGCCCGCCCGCCCGCCCGCCCGCTCGTTTCGTCAGTTGGCTTAAGCATAAGGAGTTTATTCCCAGTCTAAGATCGGACCAGACCAAGGGTTACAGTAGCAGGATTGGCAGCACACAGAGGGGGACCCGACCGATCCTCGGATTGCATCCTGCCCCTCTGGCCGGCTGAACGCCCTTCACACTCGTTCCAAGGGTTGACTTAGGGATACGAAGTTCATTGCCAGTCTAATCATACCAAGTTCATTCCCAGTCTAAGATCGGATCGGACCGAGGGTTGTGACAGCACATGCTGGGCTCGGGCATGTGCTGGTGCCGTATTTTTCTTCGCCGGGGCACCATCGTTGGAGAACCTGACCGGTGGCGTTGGGGTTCCGGTGATCAGGGGGCCGAGGGTGTGCGCGACATGAGTGTGCGATGGGTGGCTGGTACTTGGCCCTTATATTGGCCCCCTATCCCTCATTCCAAACCTCCAGAACTCACACCCCCTTTAAAGCAGCATTGTGAGATTTTATAGGTTTGCCTGCCAGTAGCCATTAAGTGTCTGAACTGGGGACACTTTTTTCAAATGGTCACAAATCTTGTACACTTCGAGTTTTTATGCTTGAATTTTTTTGTTGCAGGCCAGAAAAATACAAGGACCAACTATCTACCAAGTTTGGGGCAAAACTCCTTCCAAAAAAAATTTTAAAAAAATCTCAAACCGTAAAAAGTTTCCAAAATCATGAAAAATAGAAAACGAGTTGTCTTGCAATGAAACTTCACGTGAAGGCTTAAGGGACCATTGTATGAATTTACAAGCCATGAAATTGGCATTGGCAGGCAAAAATATGAAGATGTGCCTAAACCCACCTACCACCTTATCGATCCACGGCTTGCGCATCCCGTTTCTCTGGCTACGTAGTGCCCGCCCACTCGCCTGCCCGCTCGTTTCGTCAGTTGGCTTAACCATAAGGAGTTTATTCCCAGTCTAAGATCAAACTAGACTGAGGGTTACAGCAGTAGGATTGACAGCACATAGAGGAGGAACCAACCGATCCCCGGCTTGCGTATCCTGCCCCTCTGGCTGGCTGAGCGCCCGCACGCTCGTTTCGTTGGTTGACTTAGGCATATGGAGTTCATTCCCAGTCTAAGCATACAGAGTTCATTCCTGGTCTAAGATAAGATCGGACCGAGGGTTGCGGCAGCACATGCTGGGCTCGTGAATGTGCTGGTGTCGCATTTTTCTTCACCAGGGCACCATCGTCGGAGCTTCGCTAGAGAACCTAACCGACGGCATTGGGGTTCCAGCGATCGGGGGGCCGGGGGGGCTGTGTGCATACATGATGTGCGATGGGTGCTGGTACTTGGCCCTTATATTGGCCCCTTATCCCTCATCAAACCTCAAGAACTAACACCCCCTGAAAGAGCATTTGAGATTTTACAGGTTTGCTGCTAGTAGCCTTTAAAGTGTCTGAAATGGGGACACTTTTTCAAATGGTCACAAAATCTTGTACACTTCGAGTTTTTAGCTAACTTTTTTTGTGCGTGCCAAAAAAAATTCAAAGATCACGTCTACCAAGTTTGGGGCCAAAACTCCTTCCAAAAAAATTTTAAAAAATCCCAAACCGTAAAAAGTTTTGAAAATCATAAAAAATAGAAAACGAGTCGTCTTGCCATGAAACTTCAAGTGAAGGCTTAAGGGACCATTGTATGAATTTACAAGCCATAAAAATGGCATTGGCATGCAGAAATATGAAGATGTGCCTAAACCCACCTACCACCCTATCGATCCACGGCTTGCGCATCCCGTCTCTCTGGCCGACGTAGTGCCCGCCCGCCCGTCCGCTCGTTTCATCGATTGGCTTAGGCATACGGAGTTCATTCCCAGTCTAAGATTTGACCAGACTGAGGGTTGCGGTAGCAGGATCAGCAGCACGCAGAGGGGGACTCGGCCGATCCTCAGCTTACGCATCCCGCCCCTCTGGCCGACTGAACGCCCGTACGCTCCTTTCGTGGGTTGACTTAGGCATACGAAGTTCATTCCCAGTCTAAGCGTGCGGAGTTCATTCCCAGTCTAAGATCGGACTGGACCGAGGGTTACGACAGCACATGCTACGCTCGGGCATGTACTGGTGCCGTATTTTTCATCATCGGGGCACCATCGTCGGAGAACCTGACCGACGGCATTGGGGTTCCAGCAATCGGGGGGCCGGGGGGGGTGTGCGCACATGATGTGTGATGGGTGCTGGTACTTGGCCCTTATATTGGCCCCCTATCCCTCATCAAACCTAGAGAACTCACACCCCCTTAAAGAGCATTTGAGATTTTACAAGTTTACTGCCAGTAGCCATTAAAGTGTTTGAAATGGGGACACTTTTTTCAAATGGTCACAAAATCTCGTACACTTCGAGTTTTTAGCTGAAGTTTTTTGTGCATGCCAACAAAAATACAAGGATCACGTCTACCAAGTTTGGGGCCAAAATTCCTTCCGAAAAAATTCTAAAAAATCTTGAACCGCAAAAAGTTTTGAAAATCGTGAAAAATAGAAAATGAGTCGTCTTGCCATGAAACTTCACGTGAAGGCTTAAGGTACCGTTGTATGCATTTACAAGCCATAAAAATGGAATTGGCATGCAGAAATATGAAGATGTGCCTAAAGCCACCTACCACCTTATCGATCTACGGCTTGTGCATCCCGTCTCTTTGGCTGACGTCGTGCCCGCCCGCCCACCCACCCACTCATTTTGTCAATTGGCTTTGGCATACAGAGTTCATTCCCAGTCTAAGATTAGACCAGATCGAGGGTTGCGACAGTATGATCGACAGCACGCAGAGGGGTACCCGACCGATGCCCGGCTTGTGCATCCCGCCCCTCTGGCCGGCTGAGTGCCCGTACGCTCATTTCGTGGGTTGACTTAGGCATATGGAGTTCATTCCTAGTCTAAGCGTACGAAGTTCATTCCCAGTCTAAGATCGGATCGGACCGAGGGTTACGGCAGCACATGCTGGGATCGAGCATGTGCTAGTGCCATATTTTTCTTCGTCGGGGCGCCATCATCGGAGCATCATCGAAGAACCTGTCCAGTAGTGTCATAACGTCTAGATCTGGGGATCTATCGCTAGAAATTGACTTAAGGGAGTCACCACCAATCTTTTTTATCTAGGTGCGATTGGCCACCTAAAGAATCTGTCTTTTTAGGGAACACCTAAGTTTAAGGGTCCCTAAAAGAATAGGTTCAGGTCTACAAACTAGAACAGGGTTCAGGAGTTCGGTTACGTGTGAGGAAGGTTATAGCACCCTCACAACGCCCATCAAAAGATGGTACCAGCTGAAATTTGTGTTATCCAAAAAGCCTTAAAATTTTACCAAGTAATTAATTATTGGAAATTATTCTCAATTGACTCTAATACTTTTAGCAGAAAATTGAGAAAATTCCCTCACCTCAAAAGTATGCAAGAAAAACTACTGCTTCACTTGCAAAGGCTCCATCGTCGGATTAGTTAAAAAAAAATCAAAATCAAAATCAAAATAGAAAGGAAGGAAATAATGATTGTTCTTGTGTAGGAAAAATTGATACTTTCAACTTTTCCCCAAAAATACTTTTTTTGAAAATTTATTTTTAAGGAAAATTGATACTTTCAACTTTTTCCAAAAAATATTTTTTTGGAAATTTAGTTTTAAGAAAAATTGATACTTTCAACTTTTCCTCAAAAATATTTTTTTTGAAACTTTGATTTCCAACGAAAATTGATACTTTCAACTTTTCCTCAAAAACCCTTTTTTGAAAATTTATTTTTAAGGAAAATTGACACTTTCAACTTTTCCCTAAAAATATTTTTTTTGGAAATTTTGATTTTTATTTAAAGAAAATAGAATAATAAAAATAGAAAAATAAAAAAAAGTAAAACAAAAATAAAAATAAAATTAAGATAAAAAGAATATTAAATAAACCTAATCTAATAAATAAAAAAAACAAATAAACAAATAAATGAAAATAAAAAAAATTAAAAAAAAAAAAAACCTGGAGCGGCTCGGATCGCGGCTCGGCTCAAGGAAGAGAAACGGCTCGGGGGCGGCTTGGGAAGCTCGGCTCGGCTCGGCTTGCCTCGGAGGGGGGCTGGCACGCGCGGGTCAGGAAGCAGGTCGACGCTCGGGTCGGGTCGGGTCACGACAAAACACGCGGATCCTTTGGGTCACTTAAGGCCAAAATGACGTCGTTTTGAGAGGGTATAAAAGGCACTTCCCTCTATTTTTTGGCAGAACGCTCCTCCCCTCTCTCTATCTTCTTCCTTTTTCCTCTCCCTTCTCTCTAAAAGGTCAAAGAACTCCGGTTGAAGATTCACCAGATTCTGGGTTTTATCATCGGAATCTTGGTTTTTTCACCGAAAGTTCATCGGAAGGTCACCGATTTCTGGGATTCTTTGTCAGAAATTGGGCAGGTCGTCGGAAACTTCAAGGTTGGTCAAAATTTTCATTGAAAAATTCAAACTTCATCGAAAACTTCACCGGAATCTGGAATTTTCCAGAAATTCCTAGAAAAAAAACACCAAAAATCTTCAAAATTTTTCTTCTAATTCCCAGAACCCTTCTACACCTTTTCTTAGCCTTCTATACACCTCTTTTCCCTTAAATCAGTAGCTTTTGCTTACTGTTTTTCTTCTGTCCAGCATTCTGTTCCAGAGGTCCCTTTTATAGGGATTGATCAGGAGTTCCTGATCAATCCCAATTCCTCCTTGGACGGGAATTCAATCTTTGAATCCAATCTGGACTCTCTTGATTGAATTCCCCTTCACAGTGGGATTCTTGCACTTTCAATCCCAGCCCTCCAAAATCAAATAAAAAAAATAATAGATAATTAGAAAAGATAGGATAGATAAAAAAAAATAATAATAATAATATCAGATATACAAAAAATTAGATAAACGGAACAAGAATTATTAACAATAATACAATAAGATAAATCAAAAAAATATTACAAGAAAAATAATAAAAATAATAATAAATAAATTATAATATATAATAAATATAGAACTATATAAATAAAATACATATAAATATTAACAGAAAAAAAATAAATAAATAAAAATATACATATAATAATAATAAATAATAAAATACAAAAGAAAAGAAACGAAAAAAAGGAAAAAAAATACATAGTAAAAATTGCATTGGGCTTACCCATTTGGGCCAAGCCCAATTGATCTGGGCCAGAACCCAATTGGGTGTCTATAGCTGCCCCTCTTTGCACATTTTCTGTGAAACAGAAATTGCGCAAAGACGTAGACACCCAATCAAGACTCAACTCAACATTGTCATTTTTTGTTTTTTTTTGTTTTTTGTTTTTTTATTTTTTACCAAAGCTCCTCTAAACAGAGGCTCAACGACTTTGAGAAACATAAATTGCTCCTCTAAACAGAGGCACCATGACTTTTGAAAATAAATTGCTCCTCTAAACAGAGGCACCACGACTTTGAAAAATAAATTACTCATCTAAACAGAGGCACCACGACTTTTGGAAAGTAAATTGCTCCTCTAAACAAAGGCACCATGACTTTGAAAAATAAATTGCTCCTCTAAACAGAGGCACCACGACTTTGAAAAATAAATTGCTTTGAAAAATAAATTGCTTCTCTAAACAGAGGCACCACGACTTTTGGAAAGTAAATTGCTCCTCTAAACAAAGGCATCACGACTTTGAAAAATAGATTGCTCCTCTAAACAGAGGCACCACGACTTTTGGAAAGTAAATTGCTCCTCTAAACAGAGGCACCACAACTTTGAAAAATAAATTGCTCCTCTAAACAGAGGCATCATGACTTTTGGAAAGTAAATTGCTCCTCTAAATAGAGGCACCACGACTTTTGGAAAGTAAATTGCTCCTCTAAACAGAGGCACCATGACTTTGAGAAAGTAAATTGCTCCTCTAAACAGAGGCACCATGACTTTGGAAAATAAATTGCTCCTCTAAACAGAGGCACCACGACTTTTGGAAAGTAAATTGCTCCTTGACAATCATGTCCAAAGGAGTTGAAAGTTGTGTTTGAAGGAATTTCAGGGGATTATGCCCAAAGGACTTATAAATCAACCCTGATACCAAAAGAAATCCTATTTCAAGGATTAGGAACTTACTTGACAAGCTTTTTTTTCAATTTTACAAAATATCTTCATATCTGTCTTCTCCATGTGGGATGTTGGAACACCCTTGCTTCTTGAATTTATACACTCTACTTTCCTAAAAGTAATGTATGCTATGCAAATGCATATGAATTTCAATGCATGCTATGCAAATGTTAGCCAAATAATTCCTATTCAATGTATGGTACTCAAGTTTCTTAAGCTCTTCTTGGGCATCAAGCTTTTTGATTCTTCAGAGATCCAATTACATTGCTCTTCTAAGATCGAAATAGTGTAGCTCTTAATTGTTTTTTTCCATTCACATTCTTCCTTGTTCAGTTTCTCAATACTTTGGAATAAGCTTCATCAATCGATCATCACTTGACCATCATTCAATGAATTTTTCAGCACTAACAAATTTCAAAACAAGTTTCATCCACCATCACTGGGTCATTACTCATAGGTGTCTCAGCATTAACCATTCCAAAACAAACTTTGTCCACTGATTGTTCTCATAATTCAATCATAACTTACAAATCATATCGACCAATTCATCATTGTACTCATCACTCAGTTATACCACTTTTCAAGATTTGCCCCATTATATTCTCCATTTGGTCACATCATATATCCTTCTAAATCATCTTTTTTAGGTTTCTACCATTTCTTCATTTTGCTACCACCATCATCTTAGATTTTCTTTTCAAATGAATGCAAGACTCTTTTAAGCACATATTCATTCATTCATTACCATTTCAATTCTTGACAAATACAATGCAATCAAGCATTTTCTCAATTCATTCTAGGGGTGAAACAATAAGAGAACACAAGGTGAATTATGGTAAAGATAATCAATGAAGATCTGTTTTGGTACAAAAAAAATGGGAAAGAAAATAAATTGGACATATGTCATTGAGATGGATGGTATGTCCAAATGATGAATATCCAGACAATTCTCAACATTAATCTAGCATTTTTTTTCAAAAACTCATTCCATTTACTGTTAAAGTCAACTTGAGCTTGGTGAACTTTGCCCCAGTTTTTGAGAGATCTTTAGATGTCTTTGATCTTCCATTTATGTGAGCCGTTTGACCTGGATCTTTTTCTATCAACCTTTCAGGTTTTTAATTTGAATCTTTTTTTTTTCATTTTTTCATTTCTTTCTTTTTCTTTTTTCTTTCTTTTTTTTTCCTTTTTTCATCATCTTTTTTCTCTTTTCTCATTTTTCATCCATTATTGATATCTTTCATACATCAAACTTTAGAGCCTGATTCCATTGCTTCTTCATGAGCATACCTTCGCTCAACATATGATCATTCAAGTTGAGTATTCGCATTTGATCCAAATGAACTTTTCAAGGTTGTAATGTAGGCCAAGGTGAAGGGTCATAAAAAAATGGATATAATAGGCTCAAAACACGTATTAAAAAGGTTCAACACCAAAGGATCATTTGATATAACTTGGCATTTTGCCCTCACGTTGTTTCACTATTTACTTTCTTCACACAAAGGATTCTCATTACTTTACCCCAAGTCATGTGTGGCATTTTTTCTTTTTTTCTTTTTTTTTGAGATCTTTTTGTGATTTTTTCAAAAATTACCCCCCAGTGTAGAGCATGATCCTTGGTTAGGGTTCTTCAGAAAAAGAAATCATAACAGGCTCAAAGGGGTAGCAATAAATGGTTTTTCGAATGGTAAAAGAAAGATGGCCATTTTTCACCTCAACTGTGAATACCTTTCTTGAACATCATCTATTGAACAAAGCTCATGAATCTATATAAAATATTACACATCTTCAAGACATATCTATTTCACCTTCGGTAACAGCCTATTTTTGCTCAAATCATCTTCTCATATTAAATGTGGATGAGTTCTCAAAATTAAATCCCAGAATTATTGTTATCATTGTCTAAATATTCATCATCTGAAATTTTAAGAATGGGAATGTAAAGTTATGAAAGGTAACAAGTATGGAGTAATGGTCAAGTGAAAGAGAGAAATGTAATGAAATGCATTGACTTGCTTTCATTAAATGATAACAAGTGAAGTCATATTGCAAAAAGAAATCTAACATTATTTGAAAAGAAATCCTAATGATAGAAGAACCTTCAACCAGCGCTTATCTCCATTTTTTTAAAATTGTCCCCTATGCGGATCAGCCTTGTGAAGAATTCTCTATTGACATCTTGCCCCTCAATTCATTGTGACTCTCCGGACCCTTTCTGTTCTTGACTTTCACTCAGAGCTAACATTAGATGTTGTTGCTTTTCCTTGATCAAAACTTACCATTCCATCATTGATCAACCGTTGCACCTTATACTTTAAAGCAGTGCAATTTTCAGTAGAATGGCCAGTAATTCCATAGTGATAGTCGCAGTGGGCTGTAGGATCATACCACTTTGGGTAGGGTGGTTTAAGTGGCTCCACATGGCTGGGGCAATCAAATGGCTATTATAGAGTTCTCGATATAACTCTGTATAAGTCATAGGGATTGGATCAAATACAGGTTTTTCTCGAGTAGTTCGTTGTTCTCGTGAACCACTTGCTGGGTTAATAGGGCGAACTTGGGTTCTTGCAGGAGCTTGAATGTTGAGGCTGTATGTAAGATCTTGAGGGCTATAAATTGATCGGTATGTGATGAATAAGGTGGTTGTGGAGCCAGCTGGTATGGGTAGGATGAGAC